>JAUTDX010003304.1:0-34023 GCA_030844895.1 Ambrosia x helenae | reverse complement strand
CGATTCCTTCTAACTCACCTACACTCCAATCACCACTTCCAAATCAAGACTTGTCTTTTGGAACCGTCCAAATGGAAAAACCCAAATAACCGTTCGGGTGGAAGCCAAAGACACCCACTCACCACATCTAAACGAACCAACAATCACCACAACACCTACCTCAACAACCGGTTCCTAACCGAAATCTCAACAACCGAAATGTCAACCAACAACCACCCGTACTAAACCGTGGCAATCCTGCATTTGACCCCCCTGTTGAACCGACACAATGAGCCGGATATGATGAGCATCTTGGTAATCTTTATGAGTTAAGAGAAAACATCAACGATGATGACCCATTTAGTGTTCGGGTTATCATTAAACGGATCGAGTGAGTGTGCATTCTTATCATTCAGGGGAGGATATAAATATTCGGAGAGGAATTATTCCGAAGAAGACGAGGGTTGGGGTTATGGCAATGGTAATGGTGCTTATGAAGATGAAAGATGAAGAAGAATACCAAAGTGATCATCATTCCAATGTAGGTGTGCACCAAACTTTGTAATGAAGGGTTATTATCGTCATGTCTTCAACCATCATCAACCAAGGCAAAACCAAAGAGGACCCGGAAATCGCAACAATAACCAAAAACCGGGGTGAAAACTTTGTGGGTCGAGCAGAGAGAAGACCTCATGAGAGAAGACAACCAAGGGATGAAAAGGTTAATGCTCCGCGAAGAAGGCCCCCAGTTCCAATGCAAGGGGTTAATGGTCGGTTTAGACCAATTGTTTCTGAAAATGAGTCACCTATTGTTCCACCACCTCAAGGAAGAAGATCCTTTGATTGCAAACTGAACTACATCAACATTCTTTCTCACTTTCATGGATGGCTACCGAGGACCCATATGATCACCTTTCCGAATTTACAGCAGTCTGTAGTACTATGGGAGGTCACAATTTCTCTCAAGATGAAGTTCGATTGCGTTTGTTTCGTTTTTCCCTCAAAGAGAAGGCAAAGAATTGGTTTCTCACCTTGCCCTCACATAGCATTTATACTTGGGGAGAAATGCAACAAGTATTTTTGGATGAGTATTATCCGAGTTTCAAGACGAATGGGGCTCGGTTGGAAATTCGTTCCTTTCAACAATTACCGGGGGAACCACTTCATGAAGCTTTCACCCGTTTCAAGGAAATGCTTCGGAAATGCCCACGTCACAAGATTGAATTATGGGAGTTGGTTAATAGTTTTGTTAACAGGTTGAATAAGGACAAAAGGAAGTATTTGAAGTCCACAAGCAATGGGACTTTACTATCCAACCCGGAACAAGAGGATTGGGATTTTTTGGAACGGATGAGTAAAATTCAAAGGCCGAAGAATCCGCGAATAGAAGAACCAAGCATCCCATTTCAAAATCCCTTCCGATTTGGAGCTAATACGAAAGACCGGATTGCTATTGGAACGAGAGTTGGCCCGCATGAAGAAAAAGATGTGTCGGCGGTGCAATATGCAATATGTGAAGTGTGTGATGAAATGGGACACAAACGAGTGAGTGTCCGGAAAATTCGATTCAAGACACCGCGGAGGTAAATCAAGTGTATGGGGGATACAAGAAATATGACATGAACTCCAACACTTACCATCCGGGTTTGAGAAACCATCCTAATTTTAGGTATGGTAATGCTTCTAATCAAATGAATCTGAATTTTCAATCAAATAATCAAGGGGGTTCGTACCAAAACCGTCAAGGAAGTTACTCGAAGAACTACAATCAAGGTGGTGGGTTACCAAAAGGGGTTAACCAAGGTGGATCCTCGAGCAACCAAAGTGGGTGTGATGACTCAAAGTTTGATGCTATTTTGAATTTGCTCAAGGAAAATGAGAAGAAGAACGAGGTGAGAGACAAGTCTCATGAGGCCCTAGCAAACAAGTGGGTCAACTAGCGGAAGAAATGGCTCAATGGAGAGGAAGCGCTGGGAAGCTTCCTAGTGATACCACTATCAACCCGCAACATCAAGGTTCGAATTCGAAGAACACTCGCAATGTTTCCATTAATAAGGTAACCGTTCTTCGTAGTGGTAAAATCATTGATAATAAAATTGAGAATAAAATTGAGCCACCATCTCCCCAATTTGTTGAAGGGGAGGTGGAAGATGTGTGAGTGATGAGAGTGAAAGAGAAGAGGAAACGGGTCAAAATCAAAATAAAATTTTTTCTGAAAAATCAAAACCCGTTGAGAACAAACAAGCTCCCAAGGCTAAGGAAAAGGGTATGGAGGGTAATACCATCCCTTATCCCGAAGCATTGTTGGAGCCATCTAAAAAGGTGGTTAAGAAAAGGGGCCCGCAACAAGAAGAGTTGTGGGAAATTTTTAAACAAGTGAAAATTAATTTGCCACTTTTATTTGCAAAGTACCTAAAGGATTTGTGTACCCAAAAGAGAACTCATAAAATTCCAAAGAAAGTTGATTTAACCGAAAATGTGAGTTCTATTCTTTCGGGTTCACTTCCACCAAAGTTACAAGATTCGGGGGCACCTATCATATCTATTGAAGTTGGAGAGTTTAAAATGACCCGGGCGCTTTTGGATCTTGGAGCTAGTGTAAGTATCTTGCGGGTAGTCTCTATGACCAATACGAATTTGGTCCACTTCAAGAGTCTAATACCACCGTGGTATTAGCCGATTTGACTCCAAGTTACCCGCGGGGGATGGTTACGATGTGATAGTAAAAGTCAAAGGTTTTTATTATGCGGTGGATTTCTTAGTACTTGATTATGTTTCCATGGACCTAACCAAACAACCAACGGTTATTCATGGTCGACCATTTTTAGCCACATCTAATGCCCAAATTAATTGCAAGACGGGCACGGTTGACATGACTTTTGGTAACCGTCGGTTCAGGTTAAATGTTTTTTTCAAATGGGACTAACCCTTAGTCAATGATGAATATTATATGGCGGACATTGTTGACGCTTGTATACCTCTATGCGACATTGTTGTAGATGAGGAAGACACAATAGAGGAGTGTTTTATGTTTGACAGGGTACAAGTGGAGACATTGAAGAGCATGGTTGAGGAGGAAAAGAGACAAGAAGTGATGGCGGTGAAGGAAGGAAGACCACCATGGACTCATCAAGTGGAAAGTCTTCCGGATCACACTGATACTAAATTGAAGCCCTCATTAGTTGAGCCGCCACAAGTGGAGTTGAAGGAGTTGCCTAAGCATCTAAAATATGCTTATGTTGGTGAAGGCAACACGCTCCGGTAATCATTGCTTCAAATTTAACCGGGGAGCAAGAGGAAAAATTGAAGGTATTGGTGACCCATAGAGCGGCTATTGGGTGGACTGTGGCGGATTTGAAAGGTATTAGTCCGTCGATTGTGATGCACAAGATCATCACGGATGAGAAGGTGACTCCCGCAAGAGATGCCCAAAGGAGACTCAATCCTAATATGCGGGAGGTTGTGAAGAAAGAAGTATTGAAGTGGTTAGATGCGGGTATCATTTACCCCATATCCGATAGCCAGTGGGTTAGTCCAACTCAAACTGTTCCAAAGAAGTCAGGTATTGAAGTCGTGAAAAGCGACGCAGGTGAGGAGGGGTAGCCATCCGACCGGTAACCGGGTGGCGTATTTGTATTGATTATAGGAAGTTGAATGCTGCAACTTCTAAAGACCATTTTCCTTTTCCTTTTATTGACCAAATAGTAGAAAAATTAGCCGGACAAAAATTTTATTGTTTCTTGGATGGGTATTCGGGTTACAATCAAATCGCTATTCATCCGAAGATCAACAAAAGACCACCTTTACTTGCCCATATGGCACATTCGCATTTAGGCGAATGACATTTGGTCTTTGTAATGCCCCCGCCACCTTTCAAAGGTGTATGATGAGTATCTTTTCAGATATGGTGGGGGAGTCTTTGGAATCTTTATGGATGATTTTTCTATTTTCGGGTCATCCTTTGATTCTTGCTTAGACCAATTGGAAGGTTTTACAAAGATGTGTTGAGACAAATTTGGTTTTGAGTTGGGAGAAAAGTCATTTTATGGTCCAAGAGGGGATAGTATTGGGCCATGTGGTTTCTAGTCGTGGGATTGAGGTTGATCTTGCTAAAATACAAGTTATTTCAACTTTACCTTATCCACCAATATTAAGGGCATTAGATCATTTTTGGGGCATGCGGGTTTTTATAGGAGGTTTATTAAGGGTTTTAGCGACATAACAAAACCTTTATGTAATTTTGTTATTGAAAGATGCTCCATTTAATTTTGAAGAAAAATGTATTGAGGCCTTTGATATTTTGAAAAAGAAGTTAGTTGGGGCCCTAATTTTGCAATCACCCAATTGGTCTTTGCCTTTTGAAATCATGTTTGATGCAAGTGGGTATGCGGTTGAGGCTGTGTGGGGTCAACGGATGGATAAGAAACCCGTTGCTATATACTACGCGAGTAAGACTCTTTCGGAAGCACAATTAAATTACACCACTACCAAAAAAGAGCTACTTGCGGTGGTATATGCTTTAGACAAATTTAGGTCTTATGTGTGGGGTAGTAAAGTTTTATCTATATGATCATAGTGGTGTCAGGTACTTGATGAATAAGAAGGATGCTAAGCCCCGATTGATAAGGTGGATACTGTTGTTACAAGAGTTTGATTTGGAGATCCATGATAAGAAGGGCATGGAGAACGTGGTTGCGGACCATTTGTCCAGATTGGTAGTTGAGGAGGAAGACTCAACGAATGAAATTAATGAGTCATTCCCGGATGAGCATTTATTAGCCATTTCGACATTACCTTGGTTTGCTCATATTGTGAATTTTTTGGTGACAGGTACAATGCCGGAGCATTGGGTTAGGAAAAGAGGCTCCATTTTTATCACAAGTGAAAAACTATATTTGGGATGAACCAGATTTGTTTAAAGTGGGAGCGGATCAAATCATTCAAAGATGCATTCCGGATGAGGAGATCATGAGTGTGTTGAAGCATGTGCATTCGTATGCATGTGGAGGGCATTTTAGTGGCCAAAAGACGGGTCACCAGGTTTTGTCGAGTGGGTTGTATTGGCCAACAATTTTTAAGGACTCGTTTGAGTATGCTAAAAAATGTCTCCATTGCCAACAATTAGGAAGCATCTCAAAACGAGATGAAATGCCAATGCAACCCATTATGGTTGTTGATGTTTTTGACGTTTGGGGAATAGATTTTATGGGACCATTCCCCAACTTTTTTGGTAATCTATATATTTTGGTGGCGGTAGATTATGTTTCTAAATGGGTTGAAGCTATTGCCACCAAAACCAATGACCATACCGTTGTTTGTAATTTTATACAAACAAATATTTTTTCAAGATTTGGGATACCCCGGATAATCATAAGTGATGGGGGATCCCACTTTAAAAACTTTAAATTTGGAAAATTGCTTAAACGGTATGGTGTTGACCATAGGATTGCCACCCCATATCATCCACAAACTAGTGGACAAGTTGAGGTTTCAAATAGGCAAATTAAAGAAATTTTGCAAAAGACGGTTCGTGCGGACCGAAAGGATTGGTCAACAAAGCTAAATGATGCTTTATGGGCCTACCGCATAGCCTACAAAACACTATTGGAACCACTCCTTATCGACTAGTTTTTGGTAGAGATTGTCAGCTCCCGGTTGAATTAGTTCACCGGGCACTATGGGCCATTAAGGAGGTTAACTTGAGATATGATGATGCAGGGCGAGAAAGGAAACTCAAGCTTTGCGAATTGGAAGAGCTAAGGGATGAGGCTTACGAGATTGCGTCAAAATACAACAATCAAATGAAATGGGCTCATGATGCAAAAATTCGTAAGAAAGAGTTTGAAGTGGGTCAAAACGTGTGGCTCTACAACTCTAAATTGAAGCTTTTTCCGGGAAACTCAAGAGTAAGTGGGATGGCCCGTACATAATCACAAGGGTTGGAAAGCTTGGAGAAGTGGAGATAGAGGACCCGAAAAATGGATCAAAGCAAACCGTGAATGGACACCGGTTAAAACCTTACATAGAACATGTCACAGAACTCAGTAAGATTGTGGAGTTGGTAAGCTTTTTGGAAAGCAAACCAACTTATGAGGTCAACTAAATTTGAAGGGTAGCTCACACCCCAGGCATGTTTAATTTTAGTTAAGTGTATTGGGGACAATACACGATTTGTTTTTCGGGGGGTGGAGTTCTTTTGTAATTGTAAAATTTTTATTTGCTCTTACTAATTGTACATTTCTATTTGGTTTTACTTGAGTTATTTGGTTAAAAAAACATAAAAATGAAAAAAAAAAACTGGAAGTGGCGTAGGCTACGCCAAAGTTGGCGTAGGCTACGCTAACACCAGAGTGCTACGTCAAAAGTTTCGCAAATACGCTAAAGATTGGAGAATTGCCTATGCTATTGGCGTAGCCTACGCTAAAACTGGAGTAGGATACGCCAATTACTGGTGAAGCTCTTTTTTGCTCGTGTTTGACCAGCTTTGACCGAATCCAAACACCACCAAACTCTAACCACTAAAAACTTATCCTAACATAATCACAACCCCACCAACCATCCATTCTACCATCCTTTTCATCTTTTTCACTCTCAAATCCTCAAACCCTCCAATCCTTCAAACCTCCATAACTCTTTCAATACACCACCAAATCTTACAATTTTTATATCAAAATCATATAGTTTTTCAAGATCTATAAAACCCCTAACTTAGAATTGAGTAATTTTGTGTGGTTGGGTTCGATTTAAGGGCTGCAAAAAATCGTGAAGTGTGGGTCTTTGGTGTTGTTCTCTTATTTTTTGCTTTTAGTCATCTTTCTAATCAACATTCATCATGAAGGTATGAATCCTATCTCTTTTACTCTTTAATTTTGATAATCAAGCTAGAATACACATGCTATGTGTTCTTATATGTTCTAGACAATTGATACTTTGAGTAATTGTGATTAGGGAGTAAATATTGTTTGTGTTTAGGATTAAGATATTACTTTGAACTTGAAAAAAAAAACGTGGATAAGTTCAATGAAAGCAAAAAATAAGTATGGGGAAGGAAGTATGGTGAGGTAAAATATATGGCATTTGATCTAGACAATGGGTACAAAATTTTGATTGTTTAGCGTATGATAATGACCATAGTATGCCTTGATTGAGTAAACCATATTTGATATGAATGAAAGTTTTGTTGAGATTGGATGCTAATGATAAACTATTGCTCATGAATGTTGTTGCAGAACATATTCAGAAGGAAGGGCAAAGAGCAAGGTGAATCCTATACTAACCCCAAAAGAAGAAAGGGGATTAAGTCCAACTTGAGAGACGAATCTGATGATGAAGGAGACGAGATTCAGCATGAATTGGATCGTGATGAACAAATGGATGAAGACCTCCCAAACTGGAAGGAGAAATCTAAGCGGTTATCCTCGTTTCCCGAATCGATTAGACCCGCATTGTGGTACCAAAAGATGGCTACATTAAAACATGGTACCGAAGGAGTCCTCATTTGTGAAAGGGAATATAATGCGGATGAACTGAGATTGGTTGGGTTGACACAAAAGTTCGAAAGAATTGATTGGGAGGCGACATTAAAATTTTGTGAGAATAGGGGAAACAAAGTTTATATGAAGGCTATAGAGCAGTGGATGTCCACACTTGAGCGGGATTCTGGCAATAACCCACCTCAAACAACAAGGTTGATTGGATCTGTCGGGAAGAAGAAGATGATTTTGTCTTTTGAGACAATGCGTCAAATCGCCAACTTTGATTCTCGCCCAGCACACGAGTACCATTACATCCCTGAGGAGCATTTTTGGGCCAAACCACAATTGAAAACTGACCCAACAAATATGTTCGATAATGTAATCACAAAGAAAAGGGGAACTGAATATTGCAGGGAAGACATGGAATGTGAAGCTAGATTCGTGTTAGGTATATCGTTTGAGAATTTATTGGCAAGACTCGGGGACAGATCAAAGGTTAGAGGTTAGGATATTAGAGTGGTGCATGCGGTGATGTATGGTACACCGTGATTGTCATTTAGGCACTTGGTTATGATGAACATCTGGGACAGCCGGGAGAGTCAAGAAAGAAAAATGATCCCTCATGTTAGACTGTTGTCGTATTTGATGGAGGCTCAAAAGGTAGTGACCAGATCCACACCGTTTATTGAAATTAGTGTTGTTAAGATGAACTGGGGGGATTATGTTAAAGCAAGATTCACGTATGAACGGACCCCACAATATCATGTTCTCATTGATAAACAAAGTAAAACCCACATGATGGCTCAAAGAGAGGATGTGCAACATGGGGATGGAGAAGAAATGGAGACAAATGAGGAAGAGGCGAGACAGATGGAGGATCATATTGTGACGGAACGCCCAGTTAGACATGTGAATGAGGATGAAGCGGAGATGGCTGCTGAAATAAATAGAGCAAGACCAGCGGGTTATATGGGTTGGCCATCATTCAGGCAATCCATTTGGGACCGAGGTACACGCACCATGGTACTTGCTAAACAAAGAGAGGAAGCAGCAGTGAGGAGAGATCAAGAAAGAATAGCTAGAGAAGAGAAAAGGGAAGAAGAAAGGAAGAAAAGGGAGGATAAACATTGGTGGGCAGTTAATTATGCTCGGGAGATGGATACGGTTAACAGGTTCATGGAGGCCGAACAGATTAGACATCACCAGGATCTAAGGGCAGGACGGCCATACACGCCCACGGTTCCACATGTTGACTACTCCACCATTAGAGATCAGCCACAGGAAGTAATTGATCAAGTTAGGTGGCCTCAAGGTGTATCCTCCAGTTATCTTCCTACTCCACCACCTCCACCACCTGCTGAAGGGTCTTCATCATCTTCCGACCCGTTTAGTGACTATCATGGGTGGATGGATGCGATCTTTGGGCATCCAAGCAATCCTTACCCACCGCCGGGTCCAAATGACCCATACTACCGTTGAGAGAAGGTTGAGGTAGTGTTTTCTATGTACAGTGTGTATGATGGTATGGCTTGTTTTTCTTTATTCGCTTTTATTTTGGTGTGTTTTGGTGTGCTAGGTATTTTTATGTTTTTAAGTTTTATTTTGCATTTTATTTTTCTTTGGGTAGTTTGATGTTTTTGTTTGAGCCCAGGTTACACTTGGCCAGTGATGATAAAGTGTTTAGCTGTGAATGGAGCGAAGGAGCAAGAGAACTGTGAAAGACAAAATTGCTTATCAGGTGCACCCTATTCCTTTATTAATGTGCTTAGTTGTTAGAATAAGGAGTTGGGTGAAGTCTTGCTTTTGCCTTAGAGTGGGTGTACATCGGGATGGAAATGGGCATCTTCACACTTATACTTTGAATAATAGTTTTTCCCTTATTCATGACAAATCCACATTGAGGACAATGTTATGTTCAAAGTGTGGGGATGAGGGGATATCTATTTAAACCTGAATTTTAAGACCCTTAAAATTTAAAATTTTTGAAGAAAACACAAAAACAAGTGTGAAGCTCGATTCTAAGAAAGCCTTTTTCGCCTAATTATTGGATCATGAAATTCTATCCCTAGTCATAGTCATAAACTCTTTAAGTTCCTTGATTTGTTTTTCCGAGGTATATGGATTGCCTAGTTAAAAAAGACAAGTGAAGAGTATAGCATTGTTTGCATATTGGCAACCCATTTTCCCCTTCATGTTCATGAGAGATTATTGAGCCACCACAACATGCTAACACTCTATAAAATCCCATATCTATTGGCATGTTGTGTTCATTTGAATTAAGTGTGCCATTATAATTGCATAAGGTAGAATTTGCGACTTTTGATACGCTTGCCACCGTTGACCAATTGTGAACACAAGAATGATTAAGGCATTAGGTTTGACCTTTTCATACTTACACCACTTTTACATCCTTAACCCAAAAACAACCTCCCTTAGTTAAACAATCTTGAGCCTTCGACCTTTCAATTGATCACCCATTTCAACACATTTGACCCGTTTAGCCTTTCAATTTTAAACCCAAGTGATGAAAATTCGATTTTAGGACTTTGCTTTGTTTTGTAATTTGTAAAAAAAAAAAGGGGGGGATCTTTATACATATGGAAGTTCTCACAGAAAAGCACAAAAATAGGCTTTGGTTAGTTGTTGAATAAAAGGCGCAATATTGCCTTATGTTTGAGTAGTTGTATTTTTTTTTTTTTTGTAATAAGAGTCAAATTTTCATCACCATAGTCACTTCAATTATCCTATTCCACACCCTTAGGCTATCCCCATTACAACCCTTCAAAGACCTTTTGATTTGTGTTCACTTTTGTGTAAATTGGTGGAAGGTGATTGAGTTGCAAGCCTATACTAACATGCATATAATCAGTTTTGAGTGATTAATGAAAATACTAGTGCATCATGATTAGTTTTGATTAAACCGAGCAGATTGAACCATTGTGAGGGGTGTACAAGAATGTGAACTTGGAACTAGTTGGATTTGGCTAGGCAAATTCTTGATTTATGATAACATTTAAAACCTTGGAATGTAAACCTACTGATAGACGTAAGTCTTGTGAGTTAGGGTATGACTACGGACCGTCTTTTGAGAATCGATAAAAAGGTTGGAATTGGTTGAATTGTTGAATGAGTAAAGTTTAGTGATTTGCTTGAGGGCAAGCAAAAGATAAGTGTAGGGATGTGATGGGTTGGTTAAAAGATGTGCATTAACACGTCTATAAATGAATTCTAAGGAATGTTAAGTTGTCGAATGGTATTACTTTCATATTATTATGTCATTTCAGGTTTTGACGACTAAAGGTAGCAATTATGAAGCTTTGGAGTTGCTCGGGTGAGAAACGGAAGCCTAAACAAGTTGGGAAATCAAAATCCGAGGCAAGAAGGGAAGTTGGCATACCCTACGCCAATGGCGTAGGCAAAACCCTCTTTTTTGGCGTAAGGCCGCAGGAAGTGGCATAGGGAAAAGAAGGCTGGCGTAGCCTACGCCAAAGTTGGCGTAGCCTACGCTAATGTCTGGACAAGTTCAAATATTTCCTTATTTTTCTCCTTTTTGACGGGAGTTACGATTTGGGGAGATAAAAACGAATTAATTTGACCAAGAAAGGTATCTTTTATCATTCCTAATCAGAGGAAATCATCCCAATCCATTCCACAATCATTATTTCATCATTTTCATGAAAATTGAAGAATCAAGAACACAAGATTTGAAGAACTCTATGGCCATGCTTGGCTAAATCTTTTGTATCACACTTGGGGAGTAAACAATTGGAGACCTAGGGTTTAACATTGGGTATTTTCTTAAACTATTGAAAGTGTGTTTGTGTGTTTGAACTATTGTATTAGATTGTGATTAATCTTATGTTGAAGGCATTCCAGTTAATTGATCTTGTGGCAATTTCTAAATGTCATGAACATGTTTTCTTGCTCAATACAAACATAGGGTTGTATGTTCTAGGTAATGAAGTGTAGTTTAGTCCATTGTTGAATGTTGATGAAACTTGACACCTAAACCTATTGAATAATCAATCCGTTAACACCATTTGCACCATAATTGTTTGACCCGTTTGTGAAAACCTTAGACTTCATTTGTTGAAACCTTGGTGTGATCTTTTTAATCAATTGATTGCAACTTAATTTGTTTGTCATTATTTCTATTATTTTTCAATTCCAAGTTTTAAAAATCAAAAACCCTTTTCAACCAAATTTCTTAAATGAACAAAAAGCAATCTTCATATGTAATTTAGCATCTTCATAAACAATATTTTCCAATCAACTAGACAATATCCACCAACCACAAACTCTTCGTGGATCGACACCCTGTTACCACTAACTACATAGTTAAAGGTGATAAGGTAAACATATAAATATTATTTTTGACCGGACCGCAACAACCGATCAGAGTTACATTGGAGTTATACATTGTTTTAAGTTAGGTGGTAGCATTATAGTTATACGTTGTTTTAGGTTAGGTACTAATATTAGAGTTATAAATTGTTTTAGGTTAGATGTTAAAATTAGAATTATACATTGTTTAAGGTTAATTGTTAACAACGGAGTTATACACTATTTTAGGTTAGGTGTTAACATTGGAGTTATACATTGTTAATTGTTTTAGGTCAGGTGCTACCCGAAGCTTTCCTACTTGTAAATGTGAAATGTGTCAGTCTATTTCATATGTAAAATTGATGTGTCATATTAGATTTTTCAACCCCGGAATGCTCCCTAAGTATAATCTAGTTTATTATATAGCAAAGAAATAATAAAGATAGAGATAAAGATTAAAATTATAAATTAATAAATATTGGTTTAACTTAGATTATTCTTTAGTGTATTGATGTGCCATCATTTACACATGTTTTATATGCATAATTAGCCGAAAAATAGGACGTTTTTGAGCTTATAACACTTAAAAATGCTACATAATTGTTCCTATTTTAATTTCTCAGGAAAATGGAGCTCCAACCCGAAAATAAGTGATTTTTGAGCAAGAATTAAGTAAAAATGGAGATTCCTGAAGAACCGAGGCTACCCACAAAATAAAAGGTATAAAGACAGCAACCCCACAAGAAAAAAAATACAATAAAATGCAACTTGGATCGACTATACATGATCACGCAACTTGGTGCTTGGGCCTGCACACAAGAAGACAAGCCACAAACTTAGGGGACAAGAAAAAGCTTCTTATAAGGGACACAATTGTGGCTAGGAGACAAAGGGTACAAACTACAACCACAACCTTGTCTTCCAAATGCAAGGTTTTGGACCACAAGAAAGGAACATGTTTGCCTCCTTGCCTATAAATAGCAAACTCCTCCTCCACATTTGGTGTGCCATCTTGGGTTCGATTTCCACCCTTCTTGCAGACTTTTTGGGGTCTTATGGAAGGCCTTAGGGCTGAGCTAACACCTCTCTAATGTTAGGAGCTTTCATACCTTGCATTCTCGGTCAAGAAATGGCACCGTATGAGTAGTTTACATGCAATAAAGTCAAGGGTTGCGAGAATCACATTATACACATAGGATCAAGATGGTTGGAAGCTTGTCTATGAGTGAAACATCTTCATGTTCTTGTGTTGTTATCTTTATATGGTTGTATCCATCTAGTATTCTCCAAACCTATTCGATTCATTAGACTTTTTATATTATTAGTAGTTTATTTTTAGTTACTTGATGTGTTTATCTTCTTAACAACCAAAACTTAACTTATATAAAAACTATCATGGGGTTCGATCGGCTTCTGGTAGTCCCAAGCTAGACCCAAGGCAAGGAAACTGGTAGTGAGATAGATCCTTCGGGTTTTTGATATCCAAACCAGGTTCTAAGCAATAGCTTTTGAAGTGGACGCGGGTCTCTTTGTATGTGTTGTCCGGAAAGAGGAGGACTCAATGATTATTCGTTCGCTGGAACCAGAAGTAAAAATTTTGGTAGATAGGGATCACATAAAAACTTCATTCGAGGAATGGGCTAGACGGGTCATTTTTCAAGAACAATAGCTAAAGGCCTAAAACTACTACTTGGATCTGGAACCTACATGCTGATGCTCACGATTTCGATAGCCATACCAGTGATTTGGAGGAGATCTCTCGAAAAGTATTTAGTGCGCATTTCGGTCAACTCTCCATCATCTTCCTTTGGCTGAGTGGCATGTATTTCCACGGTGCTCGTTTTTCCAATTATGAAGCATGGCTAAGCGATCCCACTCACATTGGGCCTAGTGCCCAGGTGGTTTGGCCGATAGTGGGCCAAGAAATATTGAATGGGGGTGACAAGTTTCTGGTTTCACACCAGATGTGTGAGTGGTTTTCTTGGCAAAAGGGCGGATTTCCTACGGGTGCACCAGTGATCTTCGGATTGCACACATTTAGGATTATGTTCCACTTTTGTTGAGGTTATCATTCACAAATCTTGGGGGTTTAGGGTTGAATTTGTTAAGTCACTTAATCACTAAACCAAACTTATATTTACTTGATCAATAAATATTTAAGTTGTCACTATTAAAGATAATCAAAACAATGATAATTTATCTAACTCTCATCAGTACAAAGCCGTTTACTTCTTAGAGGGTCCCCTGCCACACATGATGATGGTTTGTAGATCCTTCGGTACGGAAAGTGAGAGTTAAGAGAGGTGGAAGGGATTCATGGTCGGAATTAAGCCTCTACATTAATTTAAGAAGATAAATTAGAGAACCCAATGCTTAAATGAGTGGTTTTGCGATGGTTTGGGAAATGCCTAAAAATCAGGACTCAAACTTTCCAATAAGCTTCTTAGAGGGTCCCCTGCCACACATGATGATGGTTTGTAGATCCTTCGGTACGGAAAGTGAGAGTTAAGAGAGGTGGAAGGGATTCATGGTCGGAATTAAGCCTCTACATTAATTTAAGAAGATAAATTAGAGAACCCAATGCTTAAATGAGTGGTTTTGCGATGGTTTGGGAAATGCCTAAAAATCAGGACTCAAACTTTCCAATAAGCTTCATGACTTGTGTGCGTTAGGATCGATGACACTTGTCAACCAGGAGAAGACCGGCTTACAGGCCAGCAGTCTGAAGACACGTTTATGGGACTCGTACACTTCCCCTGTGCGTGACCCATTTAGTTGCCAGAACGTCATCTCTTATTTATTTCTTTTACCATCTCTTAAATCTGAAGGAACCGTTCAAAACTCGTTCCCCATATCAATAATTAAAACTACTACTACTTTTAATATAATTAATCTACTTTTTCAGAGGGTTCCCAACACTAGCATGTTTTCTAAACCTATCGTTTTTATCTTCTATTTTAAAACTAAAACCTTTTCAAAAACTATTTTTCTTTTAAAACCTCTCCGTTTTATTTTATTTTTAAAACCTGATTAACAAAAGTGATGGAAGTTGAGTAGGGGAAAATGTGTTTTCTGGAATACAATACTCGGTATTTACCCTAGAAATCTATGCTACATATGTCAGGTTCTCTGCATGTGTGTTAGTTTTAGTTTCTAAGTAAGTAATTATCGTTTACTTATAAATTTAAAACTAAGGTAATGGTTTAGTAACAAATCCTCTTTTTCCAAAACCAATGTTTTTAGATATTAATCACCACAAGTTTTTTGCACCGGAAAAATGATATCTTTTATATTACAAAAACCGATACACCAGTATGAACAAGAGCCACTAAAGAAGGTCATTTTTTTTGGTTTTTTTGTATAACACTATACTACTCGTTAGAAAGATAATAAAACATTCGTAAGTTTGGTGTAATTTTTTTTAATGTCGTATATAAAAGTTATTAATTTTTAAATTTTTTGAAGGAAACATGAGAGAGAGAAAAAAAGACTTTTAGAGGGAAATAAAGGGAAAAATATCTAATGTCTTGTGTCACTCAAGGGGTGTAAGAGCCTAACCTAATGTCATGTGTCACTCAAATGGTGTGAGGACCTAATCTAATGCCATGTGTCACACCATACTTTCTTTTATTATATTTATAGATATAATTGTTTTTGTTCTATTTAAAATAAATTAAGTAGAAAAGAAGATGGTTAAAAATAAAATATGAAGAAAGAACAACCAATGGGCGGCTGGTAATAGCAATTGCAAAGACAAAAAGACATGGAGTGCACCTAACCTTAATAATGTTCTTTCTAATCATTTTATTTATTTGGGTGTGCAGCGAAAAAGTCGGTCACCTACAAGCACGTGAGACAAAATTATTATTATTATTATTGTTATTATTATTATTATTATTATTATTAAATAAACTTTGAAATAAAAATTATTACTTAATTAAAAACCACTATAGAAAATGAATGATTATGTAATCTTAATTCAAAGGCAGGGTGGAATTCGCATACAAATGGAAGGAAATTAGATGCATATGAGTACATATTCTACTTTTACATTTAAAATGTGCGATCCAGATTAATTAATATACTTGTTAAATATTACTCGTTTGATAGGGAGATATCTACGCAGGCATTTCAAATATTAACATTTTAAATTCAATTGTAAGAATCATCATTGGCACCTAATTGCATGTTAATTCATAAGTAATTAAACTCGTAATATAAAGAATTGCAATAGAGTTGAAAACTAACAAATGTCTTTAATTACATTAGGGGCGGGGTGCTTCACTAAAACATTTTCAACTTCACTGATTTACATCAATTCTACACTGTCACATCACTTCACTGATTTACTTCACTAAACAGTTATTTCTAGGCAGTACTCAACTATTTTTTACCCAACAATTAATTATTTTCACACATAATAATATAATATTAGTAATATATACTAGCAAGTCTAGCTTCATAATTTATTATTATTTTTTTAATCTTTACCCAAATGACTTTTTCTTTCGAAAACAATTATACAACAACTTGAAGGTCATTTGTCTAGAACTCACCAACCTCCTGGCTTCCCTTCCCCTTCCCATTCCTTCTTGAAAACCTCTTTTATCTTCTATTTAACTGTCAACGCCTACACTTTTGTAAACTATGTATCACCTACCTTCTCGTTCCTTAATATTTTTGTTTCAGTTACTTATTGGGAGAGGATGAAGATAAAGAGAGAAAGAGAGACAGATAGAGAGGGAAAGGTCAGAGAGAGAGACAGATAGACAGATAGATAGATAGAGAGAGAGAGAGAGAGGGAGAGAGAGAAAGGTCAGTGCTTCACAGATCGGTAACTAGAACCCTAATTTGGTTCACGGGACCACTACCAGCATGGGTGGCGACGGTGTTACCGTGCTGGTAGTGGGGTACACGTGACCAAATCGGTAAGCACCACATCCCCCCTTATATACGAGGTTTGTTTATAGGTGAATGTTATATGCTTTCAAACTACACAAATTGAAAAATCATATCACACTAGTGGGTTTACCGGCGCGTTACAGCGAGATCCACAAATGGGTTTTTTTGCTGCAAGTTACGCAAAAAGAATAAAAATGTGCACACTATGTTTTAACAAGTATTCGTAGAAAGAAAAGAAAAAAAATGTGCACCGCCACTTACAATTGATTGTAGTTCACCACAAAAACCATGTACTCATTATTGAACAAATCTTAATAAACTAAAGGTATGTTTCTGTAACAGACCAATATAAACATAAACATCACTCTTGTGTAAGTTGTCCGGTCATTGCATATCTACATAACCGTGTCACTGAAGACACCTTGATAAATAATAAAGTTCATTTACATGACAAAAGCATGTAGTAATAATATGATATTGTATAAACTATCATATGAATGTCATTGTCCATTCAGAAATTAACAGTTGTGATTTGTAAGTTTGTAATAGACTTGCCCAACTTGACCCAACAGCTAAAAAATTGGCCAATGTAGCCAGTGAGTCGAACCATCCCGTCCACTTTGCCGCTGGGTAGACGCATATATATGAAAAGGGTTTATAATATAAGTATTATTATGACAAAGTTTTAAAATTCATACAAGTTTAGCTGAGATAAGATTATTTATTGTGGTAACATAAATTATTATATTTCATCGCCATTATATGAAATTTGTTCAAAAATATTGCTATCCCATGTGTTTATTTAGTTTGGGTGAGTTCCATTTTCATATAAAAGTTAATTATCTTCTAGGGGCATTTAGGGAAGAAAAGTGGTAAAATTTAGAAAATTGTAAAGAAACCCTTGGTATGCCATCTTAACTTTGTACAATTTGGACATATTTGCCTATGCCTCCACCTTTATAATGTAGTATAGATTATAGATTATAGATTATATATGGTATGTAATTAAAACCAAATAATATCATAGAAAATTTTAATGAATACAAATAATAGCAATAACTTAAATATATAAGAAAACATATATTTTTAAAACCAACAAAGTATGTAAGTAAATGCATTGTTTATGTGAAAGATATTAATTTTTTCATACACCATATATTGTAATTCCACTTTAAAAACATTTTTCTTAAAACATGATGTGTGGTCATATGGCACAAGTCCGTCTATACTACAACCGAAAACTATCTTTCTAGATAAACATGAAATTGTGGTGGATATCATCGCGGAGATGAAATCGTGTAGTTTTTTGTGGTACAAACATAGACATAAGGATATTATAGATATAGATTAATGGTAATTGAAGGTTTTGATAAAAGAATATGTGCAATTAGGTTTTGCATGAAGGGTAGAAATGAAAAAAATTACATGGCATTTGGGTTTTAAGCATGAGACTTTTCCTATGCCATCTTAAAAGTCATGTAAAATGATATGTGAAGAGTGAAGGCAATGAATGTACAAGTAACAATGCATCAAGGGGTAATATGGGAAAGATTTATATGACATTATAGGTTTAAAGCATTCGTCTTTTCAAATGTCAACTTAACTTTAACAATTTGAACATATTTGCCAATATCTCCCCCTTTATAATGTAGTATAGATATGAATTTATATGTAACTTTATAGTTTATAGATTTTAATGGCAGTGACAACTCTATTATTATTGTCATACAACTATCTTCAATGCGACGAAGATTTTTCAAAAAGATATCATCTAACACATGACCATTACCTTCATTAATCACCCAATTACCATTCCTTGTATTCTATACTACACTAGCTTTTATCCTGGGAATGTCCCGGGGTTGAAATATCTAATATGACATAATAAAATATCTAATTTATGATTTGCACAAGAAAAACTCAACCAAATACGGCTTCAAAGAAACATAATACAAACAAATGAAGATCAATAACTCTAGCTCCAGTCATTTTACGACTTTCTGAAAGTATATTATTTCCGGTTTACAACATATAATACAATTGTTTATATATAAAACCCCTATTATTAAAATGGTATAACCAAAAGTATGTATGATTTGAATCAGAGTTACGAATAGAAATAGAAATAAAAATCACAAACATGAATTCAAATCAAAATTCTAATATGTTGCTACTTCACATTTATGATTTAGTAAAGAGAAGAAAGTTCCTTGTATTTTTTTTTTATCAGAAGAAGGAGATGATGGGTTTCAATGAAGATGTAGAACAGAAGGAAAGATATGAGAGGCGTAATAAGGAAGAATACCTAATCAAGTAGGGTTTTATTATTTTAATATTTTTAATTTATGTGATTTAATTTTATTTAAAAGAACAAAATAAAAAAATTTAAAAGAAAGCTCCACATGATGCCACATGGTACATTCAAGGGGTGGAGGGTTGCCCCGTTGAATGTCATGTCATCAAGAGGTTATTCTTTTATATATAGCTAGATTATACCCTGTGAGCGTCATGGGGTTGAAAAATCTAATATGACACATCAATTTTACATATGAAATAGACAGATGCGTTGTATAGTAACCTAAAACAATTAACAATGTATTTCCAATGTTAACGCCTAACCTTAAACAATGTATAATTCTAATGTTAACATCTAGCCTTAAACATTGTATAACTCTAATATTAAAACCTAACCTAAAACAATGTACAACTCCAATGCTAACACCTGTTGTAAATAGAATTCATATTTACTGGTTTGAACATAATTATTGACTTGCTTATACATGATTAATGAATAACCTGAATACTTTGTGTTTTTTTTTCCTGTATGAACAAAACTCCACAAAAAATAGTCGTTTTTTTCTCCGTTTTTTATATAGCACTATGGTACTCGTTGGAAAGATAATAAAACGCTCGTTAATTTGGTCGTTTTTTTCTCCGTTTTTTATATAGCACTATGGTACTCGTTGGAAAGATAATAAAACACTCACTAATTTGGTGTAATTTTTTACTTTAAAAATTCTCGTATATAAAAGATATTAACGTTTAAAAATTATGGGAGAAAATATGAGAGAAATAAATCTAATTTTGTTTTTAAATTCTTTTTTTTTTCTAAAATATCTCAATGCCACATGACATCCTACATGGCACTCTTAAGGGGGAGAATGATTATATGAGTGCCATGTAGAATTTAGCCCTTTGAAATATATATATATATATATATATATATATATATATATATATATAGGATAAGGATAATTTAGAAACTCCCTTGAGTTGGAGAAACCCATGAAACTCAATGGTGGCCATTGATCAACAAGCATCTATGGTTGAGATTAATTCTAATTATTTTATTTCACTAAAGTACATCTTCTTTTTATTTTTTAAAGAATAAGGGTAATATAGGTATTTTGTCCATCTCTCTTCTCTCTCATCTCTCTTCTCTCTCCTGACTCTCTCTCCTCTCTTTTTCCCTTCATTACATTTTTTCAATTTTTTAACTTTTTAATAGGTAACAATAAGTCAGATTGGTCTGTAACAACTTATGTGTTACGTTGTTACATTGTTACATTTTATGTATTTACATTGTTACATTGTTACATTTTCAAACGGTTACACTGTAAAAAGAGCAAATTTACATATTTACATAGGTATCGTAGTTAATGGTGCTTATGTAACTATTCAAACCGGTTACACTGTAAAAAGAGCAATTTGACAACACACTATACTAATAAAGATCATAATGATTTTTATATATATATATATATACACAATTTCTAAAAATGTTTATGAAATACAAAAGAGTTAGATTATCAAGAAAAATACAAAAGAATTAACTACAAAAGAGTTACAGCCCAAAGTTAACTATACTACTAAAGATCATTATGATCTTTAGCCCAAAATCACAATTTCTAAAAATATTACAGCCCAAAGTTAACTACAAAAAGAGTTAGATTATCAAGAAAAATAGAAAAGAAAAACTAGACAAAACGAAAGATCGTTTAACCAAAGATCGTTTTATAAAAAAAATCTTTTCAAGACAACCGTCACCTCCAAGACATATATTCTTGTTCTCAAAACTTAATAACCTCTAGAAATCTTCATGTGCACTAGCTCCGCGCCACTGCCCGCAAACCTTAGCCGCTCTACAAAGATTGATGTGGTCCAAGAAAGAAAAAACCTAACAAGCCCGAACAATAATCATCAGGGATCATAGTACCACTAACTATAAGCATGATAAAAAATAGAGAGCATAAACCAAAGAGCAATAAATACCATATGCAACAAGTCATCTGTAAGATCCATTCGAACTTCCAAAATCACCCATCTCCGGTGACACATTCTCGTCTTCTTCCATTCAGATCTGTTTCAGATCCCACCTCCATCCCATCTCCGGTGACACATTAGCAGGTCCCGCCTTCAACAAATTCTTTAAATGGCGGCCGTGGCAAAGTGTCACACAGCTTTTAAATTGCTTCTGTTGCAAGCACATACTTGGGACTTGGGACCTACTAAAGTGGTCAAAGCCTACAAAAACAAAATCAAATTACAGAAGCATGAAACATGAGTCTTGTAGAAAGCAATTGGTTTTAGCTAAAAACATGATTTAGCTTCAAGTGGTCAAAATAAATACGCAGGATGCTCTGCTCATGAGTGGGTCCTAGTTTGGTCAGGATCAACTAACATGCCACATAATAATAATAATAATAATAATAATAATAATAATAATAATAATAATAATAATATAGATTAGTTCTGTAAATACCTTATCCACCATCATCACCCCCACCCTCTGAGCAAACATCCGACACCACCATCATCAACACCACCGTCGCCCCAAAAACGAACCCCTACCGTCGCCCTCACCAAAGACCACCACCGAAAACAAAACGCCGACACCAAAAAACTTCAGATCTGTGCAACATCCTTCTGACACAAAAACCCTTTCCCCGTCTTTCTTCCTGAGCCGAAAAACCCAACACAAGTAAAATACTAGAGTAGAATAGATTATTGTGTTTGAGATAGTGAGAGAGGAGTGATTGAAACACCCCACCATATTCAGATTTTAATCTCGAGAAAGAGAGAGAAAAGAGTGTGTAATAGAGAGAGAAAGCAATGTGTGTTTGAGATAGTGAGAGAGGAATGTGTGTGAGATGAAAGAGTAGTGTGTGATTGATGCTTATTTAAAAAGTTTGGCTGACAAAAGAGTGGGGTGAAGTTACCATCTTACCCTTATACTAGAATGAGGATAAGAGGGATGTGGAATCATGGTGACCATTAGATGGGTTTCAAGGGATTCTCCAACTCAACCAAGTTTCCTATGGATACATAGCCTATATATATATATATATATATTATAAAAGAGTAGAGATATCTACAAATATCATTTTATATAAATTTTAAGATGACATAGGAAAAATCTAATGCTTAAAACTTAAATGTAATATAATCTTTTCCCTTTCTACCCTTTATGTAAAACCTACTTGTACACACTCTTTTATTATAACCTTCAATTAACATTAATCTATATCTATAATCTATATTATATTATAAAGCATTTTAGAAGGGTATCAAACAAAATTAAGTAATTACTACATTTTATTAAAAGAATTGCAATTCTATATAAAATATATATGTAACAAAATTATAGAAAAAGGTTTCTACACGTACAAATATATACCTATACACCTTAAATAATTGTAAGAATCAATAAAAGTCGAACTTTACGTAAAAGAAATTTGTGATGCCTTTTCATAAAAAAAAAAGGTTGTGCATGTATTGGTTCATGAACCCAAACTGAACCGTACCGAGCCGAAACCGGTCTTTCAAACCGGCAAAACCGGGGCCAAACTGAACCGAAACCGGTCCAGACACGAACCGGTACCAAATACGAACTGGTTTTGAACTGGTCTGGTTCCTAGAAAAAAACAGATCTGTGCACGTCTATAAAGTTCTTAGGTTCGGAGGTCTTATGTGGAATATTTTCAACTAACCTAACTTCCAATTTCACTTTCCGATGCCACTGATAGCAATTTATGGTGCACTTGATTAGCAGTTTTATTGCATTGCTTTTATCATGTGGAAAAAGTTATGGTATGCTTCTTTGCAGGTTGGTTACATATGAGCTGTTCCAACCTTCTCTTAATATGGATCTTATAAAGCTTTCTTCTCCTCGGCAATATCTCCAGATTTGGCACTTTCAACATAATGAGTAAGACAATTAGTATAATAATAGTTGCTAATGAGTCAAACCACTACTTCCATTTTTTACCAGCATGTAGGTCAAATTCCATATGGTATATAGAACGTAGCATGTTATCAGGTCTCTTTGTACACTTTAAAAAATTACCCCACTACGAAGCACAGACGCTTACACACACAAACATACACCTTACATATGATTCTTTTAATCGTTTTTAAAGTTTGAATTATATTTCCGTCCTGTATTGTTAACCCCGCCGCAACGTACGGATTCCATGCTAGTATATCAATCATGCACTAGTCCTTATCTTTTTATGTTACCACCTTTTATATCTTTTTTACAAAAAAAATTATTATATTAAGTTTTTAGTTTTTCTAAATCTTATAAAAATATAATAAAATACGTTTAAGTATTACATCAGTTAAACCATTACAAAAAAAATAAGTATAATTAGTTTAATAGTTTCCAAACATAATCAACCAAATAAGGCCAGCATACGTTCCAAAAAGGTTGTTAAATATATGTAAGTTTAACCATAAACTAACAAATATATACGAGTTATGTATGTGTATATAAAAATTCTTAACGTATGTGTATATAAAGTATATAAAAATTCTTAACTCATATCATCAACACAACACTCAGAAAACCCCACAAGAGCAAAGTGAAGATAGAGTATGAGGAGGGTAAGATGTAGATAGTCATACCTCTAGCCAGTAGGAATAGAGAGACTGCTTCAGGTGAGACCACTGGCTCGATGGTAGTTTTGTATTAGCCTTGGACATAAAGTACATAACAATCAGCACTCGGGACAGAGGCCGATTCGTGCATGTACCCTTTGCGTTTCGGCTATCAACCCCACCACTTAATGCATGATTAAGCGTCTGTCGTTTTTAACGTTATTTTCACGAAACTAGTAAAATAACTAATAGATAATGTATTTTGAATTGTATATAGTGATAATCTTTATCATTTATGTGTAATTATCTCTTCCCTAAAATAAGGGAATGTATCTTGTATTTATATCCTATTGTTCAATGAAATAATACTCAAGCATTGAACCATAACATTCTTCATGGTATCAAAGCCTTAAACCCTATTTTTTTTTCTTCCCCTTTGCCGTCAACTTCCTCCCCTTCTCACTTGATTTTTTTCTGCCCTGTTATTCGATCTTCCCAGCCTCGAATATCACTTTTTCCTTGTCAACCATGACTACCATTCATCCTGCCGTTACAGTCACCAATATTAAAAACTTTATCCCTCTTATCCTTGACCGTCAGACTGAGCATTACAACACCTGGGCCGAGCTTTTCATCATACACTGCAAAGCGTATGATGTCTACGATCACCTCCTACCCCGTGTTCCTCCTCCCACAACCGTCGCAGCCACAGATGCCGAGTCCTCTTCCAAACCCACTTACCAAGAGTCTTGGGAATGGGTGGATGCCATAGTCCTCCAGTGGATTTATGGCACTATCACTCAAGATCTCGTTCACACCATCATGGTTTCCAATACCTCTGCCTATGACGCCTGGTGCCGCCTCAAACGCCTTTTTCTTGATAACCAAGCCGCCCGAACCATCGCCCTACAAAACAAGTTTTTCAATACCCGCTTGGAACGTTTCTCTGACATGTCCTCGTACTGTCAGCACATGAAAATGACCAACTTATTAGTTTAGGCGCCAATGTCACCGAAAACCAACTCGTCATGCAAATCCTCACAGGCCTAACCGAACAATACGAAACCATTAAACTCATCCTCCAACAAACCAAACCCTTACCCGACTTTTACAATACCCGTTCACAACTCTGCCAAGTCGAGGACCAAAAATCACCCAAACATCCCTCTCCGCCCAATCAGCAGGAACCGCCCTTAACACCCTTACACCCAACAGCCCAACAGCCCAACTTGTCCCACCATATACCGTCCCCGCCCAACTCCCCATTGGACCACAGCCCAATACCCGCTCCACCTGGCCCAATTCCAACACCGACTCCCACACCACCTCCAAACACCTCTCCTATCCCGATCCCCCCTCCTCCTCCTCCTAACCGCACCATACACACCCGGTCTATGTCCGGCATCTCCAAACCCAAAACCATATTTAACCTGTCCGCTTCTACTATTGCACCGCTACCGAAAAATCCTCACGATGCCTTGACCAAACCGGAGTGGCACAATGCCATGAAAAACGAATTTAATGCTTTAATTAAAAACAAGACTTGGGAACTTGTCCCGAGACATCCAGATATGCATATTATTCGTAGCATGTGGCTTTTTCGCCACAAATACAGGTCTGACGGTACACTTGAGCGCTACAAGGCTCGTTTGGTTTGTGATGGTAGTAATCAGGAGATAGGGATTGATTGCGGGGAAACATTTTTCCCGGTTGTTAAACCAGCCACCATCTGCACTGTTTTAACTCTGGCACTCTCACAGCCATGGTCCATTCATCAATTGGACGTCACCAATGCCTTTCTTCATGGGCACCTCACCGAGAGGGTTTATATGTATCAACCCATGGGGTTTCGACATCGGGATTATCCCGATCACGTGTGCCGTTTGACCAAGTCTCTTTATGGTCTTAAACAGGCACCGCGGGCGTGGTATCAACGCTTCACAGATTTTGTCACCTCTATTGGTTTCTTGCAGAGTAGATGTGACAACTCTCTTTTCACCTACCACTACGGGGGTGATATAGCTTATTTATTGATTTATGTTGATGACATTATTCTCACTACCTCTACAGAATCTCTCAGGAAGAAACTCATGGGCAGCCTCGCGCTGAATTCGCCATGAAAGATCTTGGACCACTTAGTCATTTTTTGGGTATCTCTGTTACTCGAACGGCTAACCAGATGTTTTTATCTCAGAAGTGGTATGCATTGGATATCATCAGTCGTGCAGGTATGGACTCTTGTAACCCGGTTGCAACGCCAGTTGACACAAAGCCCAAGCTCAGCGCAACATCAGGAGCACCATTTGAAAATCCATCTTTGTACCGGAGTTTGGCTGGTGCTCTACAGTACCTGACCTTCACCAGGCCTGACATTACATATGCAGTTCAGCAAATATGCATTCATATGCACAGTCCCACTATTGATCATTGGAATGCTCTAAAACGCATTATCAGGTATATTCAAGGAACTTCCGAGTTTGGTCTTACTTTATCAGCATGCGCTGAGGTCTCGCTACGGGCTTACACTGATGCTGACTGGGCTGGATGCCCCGATACTCGCCGCTCTACTTCGGGTTATTGTGTTTACTTGGGTCCTAATGTTTTATCTTGGTCGTCGAAACGTCAGACTACTATTTCACGTTCCAGTGCTGAAGCTGAGTACAGGGCTGTTGCCAATGTTGTTGCCGAAGTTTGCTGGCTTCGCAATCTTCTCTTAGAGTTACGCCGCCCTCTGTCCAAGGCCACTCTCGTCTATTGTGACAACATTAGTGCCGTATACTTATCTCATAATCCAGTACAACATCAGCGCACGAAACACATTGAACTCAATATTCATTTTGTTCGTGAGCATGTTCCACGTGGCACCATTCGGGTTCTTCATACACCTACACGACTTCAGATTGCTGATATCTTCACCAAAGGTCTACCACGAGTATTATTTGATGACTTCCGCTCCAGTCTCAACATCCGCCCTCCTTCTGCTTCAACTGCGGGGGTGTAATAGATAATGTATTTTGAATTGTATATAGTGATAATCTTTATCATTTATGTGTAATTATCTCTTCCCTAAAATAAGGGAATGTATCTTGTATTTATATCCTATTGTTCAATGAAATAATACTCAAGCATTGAACCATAACATTCTTCAATAACGTTAAAATTAGTGCAATTTCACTTTTACTCCCTGATGGCCCACACATATATACATTATATGTGCACACCGCAAGCGTGACACATAAAAGTTCTTAACTGTTATTAAAATTTTAAATGTAATTGAAATTATTGTTTGTAGTTATTAATTTGTTTATATAAAAGTTTATTAAGTTTATATATGTATAAGGATATACAAAGTTCATTAAGATTTTTCATGGAGAAAAATAAAAGAAAAACAAAAAAAATATTATTAAAAGTTAAAACGTACCCGTATCGCATGCGTAGACTCGTACGTCGCCACAGACAACAAAGGGTTCGCAGCTTCACCACTTAGAGCATTCACAACCCATCCCCCATTCCCTCCCCCATTCTTAAAATTTAAGAAAATCCTACAAAAACTCACTCCATCCCAACCCCTTTCCCCATACCCCATTTCTAAAATTTACAAAAAACCTATGTTGAGCCCCCATATATGGGGTCTTCCATCCTTCCCCCATATCATTTAATAATAATAAAATAATACAAATGAAAGGTGGAGTGAATTAATGTTAGTTGTAAAAAAATAAAATAATAATAAAAAAAGCTTATAGGGGATATGAATGGGGAATGGGATGTGAGAGATTTTGCAAAAGTGAGTGGCAAAGTTAGAAAACTATGATTTTTCCTTAAATTATATGGTTGGGGATGGGGGATGGGTTGTGAATGCTCTTATGCCCAGTTAAGTGATTTCGCTTATTCTAACCTTACAAACATGAACAAACTTTATGATTTAATTAATTACAATCTTAGATTTTCTACATAATAAAAATAAGTCTGATTCGTTCGAAAAATACACATGCAAATAATTGACGAGTATTGAACACGAAACTCATGCTTATCAATGTATTAAACTAGTAGATTAATGTCTAAGTGTGTAGGTTAGATAATCAACAAATTCAACTAAAATAATGATGAAAAACGTCTTATTCCAAGGTCTATATTATTATTAATATAATCTGTCGAGGGTCTAATTTTCCATATATTTTATTAAGTTAGAATGGCAGGTTATTGATGACCGTTTTGGCATCTTTATGTCCCTTAATGGCATCATTTAAGATTTTTGAAGATTTGTTACGATGTCAATTCGTTTATGTTGAATTCACATAGTTTTAAATATATAATAAACTAGCTAACTACCCCGGGAAGGTCCCGGGGTTGAAAAACCTAATATGACGTAATAAAAATGATAAAAAAAGAAAACATAAAGTAGGTCACGAAAAGAGTAAATAAGTTAAACATAATCAATCTTAGTTAAAAAATTTCATTACGTGATAACCTATTGCAAATGGCCAAGTTAACTAACCACAAAATCTCTTAATCACTGTATGAACCAACACAACACAGTAGAAAATCAGATTCTAAATCTAAGAACTTCATATTAACCGGGTATTACTCTATCTCAGAAGCATATAGTAGATGATTTAGTCAGTTGAACTATCTGACCTTGTACTTGGTAGACATAATTCGACTTAATATAAGGCTGGTAGATGATTATAGTGGCTTCTAATGAGAAGATCTTGGTGAACAACTTAAGATGATTTTCATAAGAACTGTCATACTTATATTGTGAACCTGAATACCATTTTAAGAACAAAATTTTCAAACTTTTGTGCAAGTAATCTAACAGTAAATAATGCTAAAAACCTATAGCATATATAAAAAAAATTATATAATTGTTTTGCGCCTCGCGTACGAAAAGCCCTCCGCTTTTGCGATTTACGCTTTGCGCCTCGGTTTTAGACCTCATCGCTTTTGTGCGCTTCGCGCTTTTTAAAACCAAGATTCATAGTTGCTTAAGATAAATCTAGGCTTGGTCTAGATAAATATTTCAAAGATAGGGCAACTGAAATCAATTCTAGAATTTGAACTACCTGATCTATAATTAATGAAGTAGCAAATAATAATTCTTGCAAGTTGACATGTTATTAATTTTGAACATCATCTTGACTTGTTAAAAGACTTCTAAGAACATAGTTATGTTTCATATATTTGAAAGTGAATGAAAAGATTTTATACCTGAGGTAGTCATCATGGTCAATCTCATAGCAAGAACCTACATACAGAAAAGATTAGCATGCTTAAATTCAGATATTTAGTCATTATGAACCATTTTTTAGATAACCTTCTGTCGAATAGCCAGCACATTAGCATTATGTTGACTTTAGGCATTCAATTTAAAGCCCTCTACTTCAATTCAGCTATACATCATTATAGCAGCACAAACATATATAGTTAAGATATAAGAAAAACCTGCAATATTTTTATAAATTATGAGAATTTGGTTTACAGCAACAAAATGAATGCAACTTGAATCACGATTAAGTGCAACACACAAACCCCACCGTCACCGTCGTCTTCTTCCTTTTTGACAGAACCGGCCGGCACAGGCCATGCTCGACGGTTCATTTCCTTCGACTCTCTCTTTCTCTACAACTCTCTCTTGCATTATATCTTAGTTTAGTTTAGATCAAAAATGGTTGAGAGCACAAGTACGATCCTCATCGGGTCGATGTTGTTCCTGGTTGTGGGTCGCAAGCTGGCCAATCAATAAACTTTACGCAAGCCGACCCGTAAACCTCAAAGTATGCTTCAATTTCAAGATCAGAAGCAAATGAGATAAACCAGGAAGCATCACATCACTGAAAAACATTCAGAAGAAAAGAGCCTCACTTTCATAGTGTGCTACAGCACTTGTATATTGGCCTTAGTAAAGCTTCATGTCTGGTCAATTTTAACCGGTTCGGATACCATGATTTGTTATCCATATTTGAGAGATTTTGCACAAATTGTGAGCTATATTACGATTTAGTTTACTTAAGTTTTGTTTTGTTTGATTAACATAATGCTCAACAGAAGAAACAGAATTAGTGTCTATTCATTAGCTTCAAGATATCTTCGTAATAATATGGTTGGACAAAGTGAGTACCACGAAATAAAAAGCTAAAAATTTTAATAAATGCCAGGATGAATTCATCAAGTTGTACAAATTTGGAGCAATTTACCTCTTTCCTTGATGATGCATCTGACAGGCTAATAGAGAGGTTGGTAGCTAGTTTAGTAGGAATGAACCAACTGTCTTTCCTCCCCTATGGAAATAGAGATACCAAGATACACAATGTCATAACTCATAAATGTATACAATACGACTTGAACTATTTCAGAATATGGTAGACAAAAAACATAGCAATTACCTGTTGGAGTTTTTATAAGCCCCAAATCTGCAAGGTCTTTAACTGTTGGGGTTTTAGGGTTAGAGAGATATATACAGAGAGAGAGGGGTGAAGATTGTTGGTGGTGATGGGTTTAAGAGAAAGACATCGATAAAGAGAGAAAAAATACTGAATACTTGCTAAATAGAATCATTACCTCTCAAATCAGAAGATGACAACGATTACAATCAAGGGATGGGAGAGCAGATTTTAGGGTTTTATGATTGGGAATGGAGAAGATGAAATAGAGGAAAAAACGTGTGAAGGTGTCTTATATCTAATTTATTAATTTGATTAAAAAAACGAAATTAAAAAAAATTAAACTTTTTGCACCTCATTATGCCACGTGGCGATTCCAATGGGGGATTGAATGAACCAATGGACGCCAGTCCAGCAAAAGGGCTTTGTTTTAAATATATAAATAGATTTGTATAGTGACATCTTATCTTATTAGATGTATTTAGCTTATAACTATGAAAGAAATCGTATAAACAAGATGTAAGATCGTGGATTAATTTAACCAAGGTCTTAACCAAAGGTTTTTTTTTTTTTTTTTTTTTTGAAAGAACTATTCATGAAGTTGCTTATCGACTTGACTCAAAGGTAAATAACCACAACTTCATCATGTCACCCATATAGTTCGATGACAACATGATTTCATGTAATTACCATCCAATAAATGTTTATATACTAATTAAATAATTTTCTATTAAGATTATGATCTTTTAACTTCTCTTTAGTATTTCTTTTACCGTTTATCCTTTTCAAGTGTGCTCAACGTCTTGATAATATCTTAAATTGTTTTCAATGTATTTCGATTGTTCTTAACTACCATCACCATCCATAAACTACCCGCCTCATCTACCACCACCTAAAAACCATCAAAAATTCCCCTTGAATGTGAACTCCTAGAAGACACGAAAGTCGTCATGCATGTCGAACTATCATTCTCACAATACACACACACTTAGTCCTCGTATTACCAGTAATCGCTACATCAAAAGGTACTTGACACGTGAGCAACACATCAAGTATTTTGTTACATAAAATATCGAATTAGCGGAAGAACCAAAAAGAATAGGTTAATGAGAAGAACAAGTTGTTATTTATGTACTTGACAAAAGCAAAATGATCAAAACACGTTAGTCACAAGAGTAGGTTATTATTTAATGCCTACTTATAACATGTTGAAACTTGTTCATGACATCCATTAAGTATTTAACCTTAGCTTTGTCCAAAATATAACTAAAATATATAAAATAAAATGTTTTGTTAAGATGTACATATCATAAGTCTGCACAAAACTTCAACGACCGGTCTTTCTTTATGTAATTGAAATTAAAAAATAATAAGGCCCATTTCCGTTATGGGCTTAGTAGCGTGAGCTGGCCCATGAAAGTTTAGATTAGTTTAATGATAAAAATCAAGATTGTCGTGTTTCAACTTTTTATGCAAACTAGTAAAATACCCCCGCGCTGCGCCGCGGGAATTCTACATGTGTTTAATTGGTTACGTTGCTGTATTGGAAATTGGTATAAACGAAAGAGAACTCCAAATTATTTCCCTAATTCACTCATAGATGAAAAATTAAAATTTCTTCGTACGTTATGGCTTGAATTTGGTTGATATCGATTCGCTTCATTACAACAACGGTAAAATATAGATTTTATCCGTGTTCATTTGAATGATTCGTGTTCATTTGAATGAGAAAAAAGTAAATACAAACACTTGTATTACTTCTTTTAACATTATTATATAACTTTTTTTTATCCGTATGTTTTAATCACAATTTTTACAAATGAAGGGAAAACAAAACATTCATTTCCTACCCCACATCCTCCTCATCTAACTCCGTCTCCCCTCTTCACCTCAACCAACACTCTCCAATATCTAAGTTTTCAACCAAATCACAAACCAATCTATGACACCTCATCCATCCAAATAACAACTTTGACTCCCGTTACTCTCTCTCTCTTCAACTTTCTCTCTAAAGAGACCCATGGCATCCCTCACTCTCTTCCTTGTCGCCTCTTCCGGTTCGCCGCCATGGCTCTTCAACCGCCGTCACAGTAACCTCCGACAACGACCGCCGTAACCACCACCAATAACTCCGCAATCATCATGGTTTGCTTCGGTTTGAGTCCATCATCGCCATTAACCTCCATATTCAACCACCCTCGACATCAGAGCCAGAAGACAGAGATGGTCCCTAAAGGGTGGGTAACAACAAATTTTAGCCAGCGTCTTCATCACCGTTAGTCCGTTACCCATAATTATCGTCATCACCTTCGATCACAACCACCACTTTCGTTTACCTCAGTTAGCCAGAACTATCGTTGTACTCAACGTCATGTTTCACTTTTCTTAAAATTGTAACATGTGGTGTCTTTTTCTCTTTTGAATAAGGCAGGGAAAAAGAGTAGTGGCAATGTTGTAAATAAATTTAAAGCTAAGGCTAGTATGTATACTGTTCCTAAGATCATTCAAGTTTTGTTTTATATATAGAATAGAATATATAGATTGTCATGTAGCTTTTGCAAATGAGAATGGAAAATAATATATTTCCAACAATAAAAATATAATATATCTAAGAAAGGGGTAATGTTCTAGTACTTCAATAAATTTATTTAGGGGAGGTCGTCGCCGGTTGACGTCTGATTCATGACAAAATTCTATGTGAAGTCAGAGCTTTACCACGGTGGACTTCAGACAGTGAGTTTCCACTGCAATTGGTGATGGGCCGGGTCAACGACATTGTTTATGGTCGCCGACGTGGGTGGCTTTTTGCCAATGGATGTACCTGAATGGCCGAGCTTTGTTGAGTGTTTAAAAAATATATGTATACTATTTATATTTGGTATAAATAGTTTAAAATTTATACTAATACATATATAAAAAATACATACATAACAACAATGTATTCAAAGTTATATAACTATTAAATTAAGAAGACAACAATAAAAGAGTTAATTATACAAATGGTCCATGTGATTTGATACAATGTATTCAAAGTTATATAACTATTAGACAAAATTACACTTTGTGTCCTTAATGTATCACTGAAATTATGAAACATGACCTTTTTTTTTTGCATTTTATGTCCAAAATTACCTTTTTTCTTGCATGTTATGTCCTTTATGACTAACTGGGTTAGTTTTCTCAGTTAACCTCAAAAGCTTCAAGGGTATTTTTGTCCATTCACTTTAAATTGCTATAAAACCCCTTCAAACTCTGCTGATAACTTCACCACCCTTACAACACTCGTCTCCCCCAATACTAACCCTTCCTCTTCCACGATAACACTCACAAAAAACCTAACTTTGATCATCAGTATTATGTACGACCAAGAGTTTCGACGATTAGATTTAGGGTTCGTAAGAACCTAACACATGAAGAGGTGCTTGAATTATATGGTAAGTTTTCATACATTTGATGATGTTTTTTTCTTAAAGTTTGAATTTTTAAGTATTCTTAACACGTAAATGTTTTATACAATGCAGTGGGTGCTCCCAGTTTGTTCTCTATCAAGCTTCATCATAATGGAAGATTCTCTCGCTTTCCTGACAGGACATATGTTGCGGGTGATGAAAATTTCATTGATTTGCTTGATCATGACAAGTTTTCAGTACATGAGATGGATCGTATACTGGAAAATTTGGTTATCAAAAGGACATTGAAAGGTATTACCATTATCAAGTGCCAGGTTCTGATCTTGATTTTGGTCTTAGGGCTTTAGGTAGTGATGCTGATGTTATTGGTTTATCAAGGTTATTCCAGAATCTAGGTTAATTAATGTTTATTGTGAGTATGGTATAACTACTGTGCACACATATTTCTGCTCACCAACTAAGTTAGGGTAGAAGAAATAACTGATGAGATAACTGATGAGGAGTTAAATGGCAGTTGACCTTGATAAAGTGGTTAGGAAAAAGATTATTGTTAGGCAGTGCATGATGATGATAAACCAGAGGCTAACCAAGGAGTGAGATAATAGTGATGAGGTTGTTGCTAACCGAGACACTAACTCAGTCTATGCATACTGATGATGTTATGGATAACCATGT
>JAUTDX010003303.1:0-53665 GCA_030844895.1 Ambrosia x helenae | reverse complement strand
ATCTAGTAGGTATGCGCTCCATCTCCACTCGCCAAACAAAATCTTGACTTTTAACGGAAGCCACGCAATCCATTTCATATGAAATTGACGCTGAATGACTGTACCTTTTAACAGTTGTTTCTTGCAATCAGCTACAGAGAATTCGCCATCCTTATTGCCTTCCCACTTCCATTTATCAGACCCGTTTGTTAATATAACTTAATTGAGCAGATCTGTCAACTCCTTCATCTGTATAAACTCCAAACTGTAGTAATGTTCCCAGGTAAAATATTACTATTCTGTCTTATATGCCCATTTCTTTTTGTTTTTTCTAGACAAATTATGTAACATCTTATTGTGTGTCCTTGTACTTGCACATCCTACTACAACATATATGACAACAGAGGAATCGGTTGAGGACTCGGTTACTGTGACGCCTAAAATAATATACCTGAAACCATGCCAAACATTTCACAAATTTACCTGATGGTCATTGTCACTTGATAAAAAATGTTTTAAACCAAAAAAAACTAACCGACTGGAAAAAAAGTTCGCTGCATCCAGAAACAAAAGAAGTAGTACAGAGACACAATGGCGTAACCAAGTGTCCATGCAAACCATACAAAAACTTTCCATTAACCAAAGTTCCATGTCAAACAGATCACAAATTAGCTGCTCCTCATTATCAAATCATAGAATCTGATTTAGGCAAATAAAAAGGCTGATTAGAAAAAAAATTCTGCAACAATAAAGGAAAAAACCAGCACACCAACACAATGCAATAACTAAATTTCCATGCAAACCGCCTACGAAAGTTACTTCAAACGGACCTTTTTTATAAAAAAATAATTTCTTTGTTTTTATGCATATCACATCTTTAGCACAACACAGACACAATGCAATCAGCAAAATCATATAAACCCAGAAGAAAACACATTTACACAGACGTTATGACTTATGTACATAAACCAGTTTTTTAAAATTCACATAAAACCTTCACATTTTGAATAGAAGTAACAGAAAAAAAATTGTACCTGATCTCCTGCTTAGTTAACCTACGGTGAAGACAAATATGTGCAGTTGTGTAAAAAAATTATAAACTTTGAAGAAACCGTTTTATTTATAAAACAAAACAACAGCTGGTGGAACGATGAATCACCAAACATAAGACGTGCACAGGCTTGTAAGACAACACGTGTAAACCACCATGGTTTGTTTTTTTTTATTATTAAAAACGAAATTATAAAAATATGAACAAAAACTGCAGGAGACAGGGATCGAACCGGCACAGCGCATCACACAAAGCCCCACCCAACCAACTGCACCATAGAATCGTTTGTTACAATTACCAAACACTTTAATATATAAAGGCTTTTCAAAACTAAGAATTTACTATTCATGAGCATTAACAAATTAACATATAGGATAATGATGCTAAATACTTTAAGATAAAACATGGTGTTTAATATCAATCAATAGGCATAGCTAGCCATCACATGAGCCTAAAAATACCATCCTGATTAGTAATTACCTAGTGTCTATGTTCACCATTTATATTTAAATAAACTGCCAAAATATGCAGTCCAAAAGACAACAAGGTAACAAACAACTATCATAGTAACCTTGTACTATGTAACGCCCAATGGAAATCGTTATCTTCACCCTCTCCTAGACATCTAGGTCGTCGATGCTACCAAAGTATTGGTATTCTCCATCTTCTATAAAAGAAATAACACGCTAAGGTCAGCTACACACAACCTCATATCCTAAACCCAAACCTTGAAATTGTAGCGTAACTCTTCAAAATGTGTTTCGAGGTGGAGTGCAAGAAATGTGGAAACTACGGTTGGGGGGGTTGTGGGGAGCATCTCAAACTGCTATATGCCAGAATAGAAAAAGGGTAAGCATTGTATGTGCCGTTCATGGCCCGGGGTTGTCATTCCTTCAACTGATAAGTCGTCTTCCTCAACCACGACCACAACCACCAGTGTCACTTCCTCTGATAAGACTATCAGTGGTACTGACACTATTACTATTTTTTTTTTATATTTACTACTACAATTACTATTACTATCGTAAACATGATAATAATCGAATAACGAATTTAATGTCTTATTTGGCAGGATAAGATGATGGTTTACGGAATATAAATGGTGAGGAGCAGGTGGTATGTTGGAAGGTTGTGTACTTTTTAATAATTAAAGAATAATTGTGGTGGATACCATCGTATCCTTTTTCACAAATTATGGTTGAAAAAGTAGTTTGGAATATAATTAGTTGGTAATAATTAAATAAAAAAGTGACATTGAATAATGCCATTGTCTTGGGAGCGTTTAGAGTTTAAATATTGTATTGTGCAGGGTGCTCCTTACTATAAGCATCTTTGATCTTACTTTTGTGTCCAAAAACATCGTGATCGAGGCTTTTATTTGTCCTGGTTTTATGTTCTTGTCTTCATCATCCTACAAAGTATTTGTTGATGTTTTTTCTAACTTATTTCAAGTTTAAACACTTAGTTCATATCTAATGAGTCAATCCCCTTATGGTGGAGTGGCACCCTCCTCGCTTTCTTTATGGTAGGTGGGGAGTTCAAGTCTTACCAACACCCAGGGCCGGCTATGGCATGGGGCGAAGAGGGCGACGGCCCCAGGCCCGATCTTTCCGAGGGCCCGAAGTTTTTTTAAGATTATATTATATATTATATATTGATATATAATAAGTAAAAAGAAAACATAACAGATATTAGTGCAGCCTAGCTGGTTAGTGAGCTTACCCATACAAGATGAATGGCTAAGGTTCGATTTACACTCCGTTTGGTTATTTTTAGTTCCATTTTTTTTCCAGTGGGTGAAAATGGTGAATCAATAATAACAAGGGCCAAGGGGCCAGAAAGAGACTGTTCTTTTACAATCCTTGTAGGCTTATACACAGATTCTCCTCATTCAATATCATTTGCTTCATGTGTTTGGTTAAAATATGTACATATAATATAATATAATCTATATGTAAAAAATAAATTATCCCAAATAAATGATATTTCTCTACATTAACTACTTACTAGACAAACTATGTCTCCACTCTTTAATGGCCATATCGGAAAAAAAAAATTCTTTGGAAGGTTCGTATAGATATTACTAGGTTATAGCCGCGTGTAATAGATACGGTCGTTTTTGAATTTTGGTTTGAATGGAGAGGAGATATTCTTAGATAACCATGGAATGATGGAAAACATATAAAAGTTTTCCTCTCCTAGATACAAATACCAGTCCGGACTATTGAAAACGACATATTAGATACTATATATCGATTATGAAGGCTTGATCGAAAGCTTTGCTTCCAAAGACGCTAGATACACATAATTCGCTTAAGTAGGTAAATTTAGATCATTTTGGTACCATACTTTTGTTTTGATGATTGTTATAACATTATCGTATTATGTATTTTTACATGAGATGAGTGTGTTTTCATTTACATGGACCCGATTTATTTTTTAGTGGCCCCAGGCCCAAAATATTTTGACATTTCTCGAAGACGGCCCTGCCAACACCAAAATGCTGTTGGTGGGCTGGGTTTTACCGCACTGGGTCTTCGGACGACGGGTTTTTCCCGAGAACTGGTGTGAAAATTATTGGTGGACCGGGGTTACTCTTGTAGTACTCCTTTGTCCAGTGGGTACTTCGTGAGTGATCGAGATTGATTTGTTGGCTGTTAAAAAAAATGTTCGTATCTACTGAGCTTCTTAATTAATTATGACGGACCTATTTCTTAAGTACACATTAATATTTACGAAGATGCCGATAATGGGATATTTAGAGGGTGTTTGGGATTGCGTTTTGCATCTGATTTTTAGATTATTGCTTTTTGAAAACACAGATAATTAGTTTTTAGTGTTTGGATTGCGTTTTGAAAACGCAGATAATCAGTTTTTTAGGCTACCAAAACGCAATAATCTATAAGCAGCTCCACCCCTGCTTTTCCAAAACGCATAATCTGTTTTGAATAATCAATCCCAAACACCCCTAGTGTTCATAAAATTGCTCACAGTAACTTGGTAGTTAGGCAAAACATGAATGACGTACTAATAATCCATATATTTCATCCAAAAACTGTTCGGAATAATTAAAAAAAACGGTAATGTTATCAAGAAATATTAGATTATAATAAACCTTGCCTTCACCACAAAAAAACAATTATAAAAAAACCAGGGGCTGACCAATTACTAGAGATGATGGGGGCAGTCCTGGTTTTATGTTCTTGTCTTCATCATCCTACATTTATTTTATTATTTGTTGATTTTTTTTTTAAGTAACTTATTTCAATTTTAAATAGTCTCAAGTCTCAACACTAATGAACGTTTGAGTCGCTATAACAAAAATCTCAAATTTGAATCCAGCTTTACTGGTTTTCCGCCAAAAACCTTTTTGAATGTCATGTAACCGGCATAAGTTATTTTTACCTAATCTTATTGGTTATTAGAGTATTGTCTGATCCTGTAAGTTTACCAGTAGTAGATTTTTACGGTTACTAGAAAAAGATTTAAACACTATGTATCTTATGAGCTTCCTAATAAATTACTGGGCCCGTCATAAGACTAGTAACAAAACAACTTTTGGTTGTTAGAAATGATGCATTGTACAAACATATTTGATGTCTTATATGGGTATCAAAGTATTTCTTGAATACGGTTTTGTTAGATTGGATGGGTATGTGGTTAGCGGATGAATGAAAACAAGCCGAGCCAGAGTTTGCCTAACCTCCAGCATGACTCTTAAGTTGTTTTTTAAGCTTGAGCTTAGTTTCGTGTTGGCTCGTTTATTATTCATTACTTGTTTTGTTAATTTACATGGTAGTGATCTCTATCTACTTTATTGTTTTATATTATTATGATACTAGAGGTACAATTTAAATTACCTAAATGACACCAAACAATGATGGGTTATCTTTACGGAGATTAACCTAAAGTACCTAAATTGGTAGCAGCGTTACTGCCATACCCGACTACATGAAGGGTGCCCCTAATACCCTAGTCTATTAGATTTTGATAATTATCTTGCATTGTACGTATTATATAGTGTGATCTCTATCAGTTACCAAATTCATAAAAAATTGAAAATGTTGTATAATTTGTAATCTCATTTCGACTTTTCATCATCTAACCATGGAGTTGGGTGGATTGAATAAATGGATGTCTGTAATCTCATTTCAATTATTCATCATCTAACCATAGAGTTGGATACATTGAATAAATGGATAAATAGTTGAATCAGATATGATGTATAGTGAATCTTAATTAAATAGGTGACAATATTATGTATAGATTCACATGTCTATCAAAAGTTAGTTAAGATTTTCTTTAAGTTTCAGATTTCATTTCAGGTACATAACTACATTCCAAATTAATATAAACAAAACTAAATACACAATTAGAGCATCTCTGTGTAGGTTAAAAGTAGAATCTATCCATTCTCATATATTTAAAAATGAAATGAAATTTTTTCTAACGGAAATATTTTACTCTTTTACATCAATAATCATATCTTTAAAAAGTGTGCCTCACTATCAAGTGAAGTAGCTTAAACGTGAGATGAACTTTTCAATCAAGAGAAAAAACTTAAATATATGGACACACGCAACAAAAATACAAAATGATAACTATTTCGCCGTGTTGTTAAAAAAAAGTTACTGAAAATGAAGGCAATAAATATGAGGAATGAGAGGTAGATTTGGTGTTATTTAAGACTCGATATCCCCGCTGCATTTAATGTTTTTGTTCTCAAAGTTAAAACCAAAAATCATATCTTCAATCAAAATTCAAATGTTTTCGCCCCAATTTTCAAATCAAAACTTGTTTTTTAAAAGCAACTTTTAGTTTTTTTCTTTTCTTCTTCTTCTTTTTTTTTTTTTTGAAAGTAACGAATAGTCTTTTTTATTTTACCTTTACCAAACCTAAAACGTTTCTTTATATATATATATATATTGATTAAAATGTGAAGGACGAGAGGTTGATTTAAAATAGATTTTTCTCTTCAAATATCACATTATAAAACAAGAACATATAAGTTACTAGATTATACCCCGGGAACGTCCCGGGGGTTAAGAAATCTAATATACATATTAATTTTTACATATGAAATAGAATGATGCGCTTTACAGTTACATGCAGGAAAGCTTCGGGTAGCACCTAACCTAAAACAATTAAAAATGTATCTCTAATGTTAACGCCTAACCTTAAACAATGTATAACTCCAATCCTAACGCATGTTGAAAATAGACATCATATTTACTGATTTGAACATAATTGGTGACTTGCCTATACCGTTTGGACCCGTCCACTCTAGTGGACCATACTCTTCCAGACTGATAGCTACAATGGGGTGTGGTTTGGATTGAGTCATCCAGTTTGGTTGGACTCATTCGCTGTAGCACGTACCACTGTGGGTGCTCTGAGAGCAAATAGGTAAAGATGCAATCGGAGATGGTCTAAGCAATCAATGGTGACACAGATGTTGTAACAAATTAAATTTCAGATAATGAGTATCTTTTGTTAGTAGGAAATATAATAAAAAAAATAATATACCTCCGTCCCATTTTAGATGTTATGAGTCCACAAACACACAGATTAAGAAATCTTTGATTGTATGTTATAAAATGACAATAATATCCTCAAGTTATTATTTCAAATCTTTGATTGTCTTTTGGCTTTTATGGGCAAAACTAGAAATTGCTTAGAAATAAGACATTTAATTTGGGACAACAAAAAGTAAAAAATAGACATTTAAAATGGGACGAAGGGAGTATTCGTCTTGATTAGCTAGTAGAAACAAAACATAATATTTTATTTTACAAATAATAATGAAGCAGAATCTATACCTATAATAAAAGAAAGCCATTTTAATGACATGGCACTCAAAGAGGCATTCTCCTCATTGAGTGTGTCATTTGTCATCCCATGTGGCATTGAGATATTTTAGGAAAAAATAATTTAAAAACAAAATTAGATTTTCCCTCTTATGTTTCTCCCATAATTTTTAAACGTTAATATCTTTTATATACGAGATTTTTTAAAGAAAAAAATTACACCAAATTAACAAGTTTTTTATTATCTTTCCAACGAGTACCATAGTGCTATATAAAAAACGGAGGAAAAAAATTACTATTTTTTGTTGGGTTTTGTTAAAACAGGATAAAAAACACAAAGCGTTCAGGTAAATCATTAATCATGTATAGGCAAGTCACTAATTATGTTCAAATCGGTAAATATGAATTCTATTTTCAACATGCGTTAGCATTGGAGTAATACATTGTTTTAAGTTAGATATTAGTATTAGAGTCATACATTGTTTAACGTTAGGCGTTAACATTGGAGATATATTTTTAATTGTTTTAGGTTAGCTGTTATCCGAAGCTTTCATGCATGTAACTGTAAAGCGCATCATTCTATTTCATATGTAAAATTAATATGTCATATTAGATTTTTCAACCCCGGGACGTTCCCGGGGTATAATCTAGTTTATTATAAAAACTACATAAGACTATAGGGAGTGGAGGGGCGGGAATGAGGGGGGTGAAGCGCCATGTGGCACTTGTGGGACCCATGTGGGGGGGAAAAAAATTGTGGGGAGTGGAAGGGGGGGAAAGGAATAATATTATATTGTGTTAAAGTTAAATAAAAAAAAAAGAAAAAAAATCAACCAACCAAAAGAAGCCAACATCACCCACCCTCCCTCCCCCCCCCCCCCCCCCCCCCCGCCCCCGCCCGGCTTTCCCCACCGCCCCCCTCCCCGCCCTCCACTTCCCGCCCCACGGGCCGGTGTTCCCGCCCGGGAACCCAAAGCCGCCCCTCTTTCACCGCCCCACTCCCTGGAGTCTAATCAATGGTCTATTTCTGTGCTCCCATGCGTCGTCACATATAATTCAAACTTATTTCTCATTCGTCACATACGACATCTATCCCTGTTCCAAATCTTGTTTAAACCCCATTTGTCTCTTTTCACCTCCTCATTCATCATCCAAAAACACCCACAACAAGTTAAACTTACCTTAATTAACACTTCAATGGTCAAACATGAATCTACTCTGAATTTCTCTTTCTAACACGAGTTTCTCCGGTAACAATGGCAGCAAGCATGCCAACAAACTCAAAAGGCCAAGCGTGGTACATACATAAAAAACACCTAAACACTTATTTTGTTTCTTTCTGTGTTTTGTATAGATTTGTATACCAATTAATTTGCTTATTGTTTGTAGGTTTTGTAGCACCGGTTTACCTAGCGACGTCATTGTGGATGTCGACGACATGACCTTCCATCTCCATAAGGTAATTAGATCCAAAATGCTATGTAATTATTGATTACTTTCCATATGGTTGGTCAAGTCTCGTTTGTGACAAAACGTCATGTGCGAGCAGGATTAGCGAAGTTTTGTTGAGGCCGAGAGGTGCTGGCCCGCCGTTTTATTGCTTAGTAGCTTAAATTTAGGCGTTTTCATTAGAAAATTTTATATGCATTGACGGAGTGTTTCCACTGGATTTGGTGACGGGCTGGATCACCAGACATGGTAGCCTTTTGCCAGTGGGTGTACCCAGGATGGCCGGGCTTTGTTATACATTAAAAAAAAGTTCATTTAATTTCTATTTGTTATCAACTTATTGTTGAAGAGTTTGGTAACATGTAGATTAACTAGTTTGATGAAATGTTTTCAGTTTCCACTAATGGCCAAGAGTAAAAAGCTTCACGAGCTAATACTGAACAAGAGGCTAATTTCACATCTAATACTGTTGATCATAAAGAGATCCAAGAGGAAAATGAGACAAAGACGGAGACAACGAAGACGGAGGAGCAGTGCTGCCACATCAGATTTCCAAACTTTCCTGGAGGTCCAAAGACCTTTGAGATGGCAGCTAAGTTCTGTTACACAGTAAAGATCGAGTTGTCGTCTTCTAATGTGGCTGCACTCCGTTGTGCTGGAGAATCATTGGAGATGACTGAAGAGTATTCTGAAGATAATATAATTTCAAAACCGAAAGGTTTTTGTCCCAAACTGTGCTCCAAAGTTTATCCGATTCAATCGAAACGCTTAAATCGTGTGAGCATTTGATGCCAATAGTGGAAGATGTAGGCATTGTTTATAGATGCATCGACTCCATATCTCTAATGGTTTCATCAATGGATCCGTCTCAATTCGGTTGGTCAGTGAACGAGGCACCCACGAATAAACTCGATGAACTTACAGTACTCAATCCTCAGTTGTTCAAGCGGTTAATAATCGCGATGAAAGGGAAGAATGTAAATCATGAAATAATCGAAAACTGCCTTCTTCGATACGCCAAAAAACACATCTCTGGTACCAATCGCGCAACTAGGAAGCCTCAATGTTCCTACAAACCCTCAGAGATCGATCAGAAGGAACTCTTGGAGACGATTGTAACAAATCTATCTGAGCAAAACGTACTCTAGATCTTCACAGGCTGTGAAGATATTATTCGGTATGTTACGGTCTGCTAACATTTTAAACGCATCTGATTTTTGTAAATCGACGTTAGAGAAGAAAATCGGATACCAGTTCGAACAAGCTACATAGATGATCTTCTTATGCCAAGTTATTCATATCTTAGTGAGACGTTGTATGACGTCGATTGTGTCAAACGAATATTATCTCAATTCCTAACTCAATCTCAAGATCTCAATGGTGTGGATGACAGACAGGCCGCGTTAACACTAGTTGGAAAATTAATCGATGGGTATTTATCAGAAAGCGTTAGATGCGAATCTAAAACCGGAGAAGTTTTGCGAACTTGCGGTTGCATTGCCTGAACAAGCTAGAATCTACGATGATGTTTGTATAGATCTGTGGATGTCTACATCAAGGTATAAAAAAGTTAATTTGACACATATTTGGTTGTTAATGAACCTAATGTGTTACTATTTATTTGTTTTTTAAATCGTTGTCACATAAAAGTGTTCTTAATGGATGTTAAAAGTGCTTTTCTTTAAGTGCAGGCTCATCCATGGATAGCCGAGGCTGATCGGGAGAAGATTTCTGGCGTGTTAGACTGCCGAAAACTAACGTTAGAGGCGTGCACACACGCCGCTCAAAACGAGCGGCTTCCATTACGAGCCGTGGTGCAAGTGTTGTTCTTTGAGCAGTTACAGCTTCGACAAGCGATCGCGGGCACACTAATGACGACCGAGATGGTGGCGTCGGACTCGGAGAGGTCTCCAGGCCCTACACGACAGGAAACGGTGGAACAACACGACGGAACAACGGTGGTTGAAGGGGAGGAGGTGACGTGGAGGGAGGCAGTGAGGGAAAATCAGGTGTTACGACTAGGGATGGATAGCATGAGGACACGGGTTCACGAGTTAGAGCGTGAGTGCACGACCATGAAGAAAGCGATTGAGAAGATCGATAAGGTGGGACCAACGGGTTGGTTCACGAAGAAGTTTGGGTGCACATTTAAGACACAAGTGTGTGATTCGCATGAGCCAACGGTTGTGGAGACGAGAAAGGGACGGAACCATCGGACTAACCGTCATCGTCATGTGAGTTGAAGGTTTAACTTGGTTGGTACATTTATGTTTTAAATTAATTGTGTTTTCGTTTTTTGTTTTTGGTATTACAAGAGCTTAATTTGATGGGTATATAACATTCAACTATTCAAGTCCACATACGTACGATTTTATTGTTTTGTCTACAAGTATATAGAGCACCTTTGACGGTATGTCACAACGCAAACACAAACAAAAGCCACTACCATCTCTAACCATTGGAGGTTGCGTCTACGAGGCAACCATATGCCTTAATGGACGGGCCAGGTGATAGTGTGGGGCTCACATTTTTTTTTAAATTAAAAAATAAAACAAACGGTTAATTTAAAAAAACTAAAACCAACGGCTAATTTAAAAAAGCACTAATTTTTATATCTAAAACTTGATCAATTCATTAATAACGATAAGTTACTTTGAGATAGTGAGTAAGCGGACAATAAGATGTGCCGTCATCCCCTTTTCACTTTCATATCAATCTACACCAACCTAGTTCACTTTCAAATTTCACTACGTTCTTATTGAATTTTTTACTCCACGTTTATCTTATTTCAAACCATGTCACTCTCACCAAGCTACATCTTAGAAAAATGAGTGGAGGTTATCCATTTCCAGCTAAACCGTCGATGTAGCGACGTAGAAACCGTTGGCGTCAGTTTTACTCAATCTTTTCGATTTAGATTAGGTGTGTTTACTATTTGTTGTAATTTTTCTTATGTTTATTAGGTGTGTTTCTAATATTATTTGTTGTATGTTTTTAGGTTTAGGTGTTTGTATTATGTATGTGTGAATTTGAATTTATGCTATGTAAAATAATTATAAAAAGTATTTTATTATTCAAATATATATGAAATATAAAGAAAGCGAGGTGAGGTTTGGAACTCTACTGCGAGAGGGACGCCTTGCGAGCCGGGATTTTAGAGATGAGGCCTTTGGCGAAGCCAGTCGATTTCGGGCCATGGAGGTGTGACTGTGAAACCATACTTTGGTATAGTTAACATGGTACCTATGTTAGCGTAAGGACACATCGAGAGGCTGATAGAGTTCTCTTAAATAGAAACCAATCCTTGTCAGCTACAGTGGCACCGATGGCCATAAAATAAATAAATAAATAAATAGGATACATATTAAATAAATGAAAACGTAGATGATGAGTTAGATAATGAGGTTGATGTTTGTAAAGAAGGTAGGCTTGGACCAGTAGAGAAAACATGAAGTGTTTTTTAAGATTGGTTTGAAATTAGATATGACATACCGAGTTAACGTTTGTAAACAAGGACAAAGAGCAACCACTGTTGGTCACATTGGTCACCACTCTTCCCCTACATGTTGCCACATCATCCTAATCGTTGTCACCCTCACTAGCCTCTATATATACTAGCAGGAACCCGCGCGTTGCGGCGAGACTGCATTGTGTTTGGCTGTTGTTTTTGGTCAATCAGGCTGTTGGTGTTGTAAATTATGCAAACATACTGATAATGTGTAATATATGATTGAAGGGCGTACAATTTTAGTAGAAAGTAGGTGTAGATGTTGTAGTAGAATAACACTGTACGTTTGTAATAAATATCATGCGGTGTAAAATTAACCCACACTTTGAAACAATAGATGACACCATAGAGTTTTCTAAATGCAAAAAACATAAGTAAAAATAATGATTAAAAGCAATACTCCTAAACACAATATATGTAAGAAAAGTCCTTTGATATTGAAAGCACGTATGAAAATATAAAGCGATGCAGGAGAATACTGAAAACTTGAAGAACAAGACAATATTTCAGTCTCTGGTAAAAGAAGTAGCTAAATACTACAATGAAGCCATAAAAAATAAATAATGGCGTGTGGGGTTGTTTCATCTAATGCGACACCCATAGATGTGAAGGAGAAGCTTGTGTTGTATGCGCGGATCAAAGAAACCACCACATTTGATCAAAGAAACCATGATATTGCTCTTCATTAATACAATAACCATGACGTTGCTTTTGATTAACACAACAATTGTCTAATTGTAATTTTTAACCGTAAACTTTTATTACATATATAATAATTTTATACTAAAAGTCATCATGTATTTTTATCATGTATTCTTGTGTGACAATTATTTTGGTGGAAGTTATTTGATATTGAAAGCAAGAATAAAAAATAAAAATTGATGCGAGAGAATACTAAAAACTTAAATCAGAAGACAAGATTTCAGTCTCTGGAAACTACGGGGGTTTGTTAACAATATAAAATATTGTGTGTATCATTTGTATTTAGCATATATATTACTCATGTGGACGATTGTTTCATCTAATGAGACACCTATAGGTGTGAAGAAGAAGTTTGTGTTGTATTCGCGGATCATAGAAACCATGACATTTGATCAAAGAAACCATGAGGTTGCTCTTGATTAACACAATAGCCATGACGTTGCTTTTGATTAACACATCATTTGTCTGATTGTAATTTTTAACCGTAAACTTATATTGCATTTACAACAACTTTTAAACTAAAAGTCATCATGTATTCTTGTTTTAAAATTATTTTGGTGGAAGTCATTTGATATTGAAATCACGTACGAAAATATAAAGTGAAGCAAGAGAATACTGAAAACTTGAAGCATAAGACAAGATTTGAGTATCTGGTAAAAAGAAGTAGCTAGATACTCTAAATGAAGCCATAAAAAAATAAAGAATGGCGTGTGGATGGGTTTGTCATCCCGTGGTACTAACTGGTCGATTTTGTGGTATATTCCCGAATATGCTTCGAACGTATATACACCATTTCTCATGTTGGTAGTTGTTTTGTCTAATGAGACACCTATAGATGTGAAGGAGATGTTTGTGTTGTATGCGCGGATCAAAGAAACCATGAGGTTGCTATTGATTAACACAATAACCATGACATTGTTTTTATTGATTGTAATTTATAACCGTAAACTTTTATTACATATACAATAACTTTTAAACTAAAGTCATCATGTATTTTTGTTTGACAATTGTTTGACAATTATTTTTGGTGGAAGTCCTTTGATATTGAAAGCACGCATGAAAATATAAAGTGATGTAGGAGAATACTGAAATCTTAAAGCATAAGACAAGATTTCAGTCTATGGTAAAAAAAAGTAGTTAAATACTGTAAATGAAACCATAAAATAAAGAATGGCGTGTGATATGGGTTTGCCATCCCGTAGTACTAACCGGTTGATTTTGTGGTATATTCTCTAATATGCTCCGAACGTATATACGTCATTTCTCATGTTGGCGATTGTTTTGTTTAATGAGACACCTATAGATGTGAAGGAGAAGTTTGTGTTTTATGCACGAATCATAGAAACCATGACGTTGCTCTTGATTAACACAATAACCATGTCGTTGCTTTTGATTAACACAACATTTGTCTGATTGTAATTTTTAACCGTAAACTTTTCTTACATATACAATAACTTTTAAACTAAAAGTCATCATGTATTCTTGTTTGACAATTATTTTGATTTTACTAATAACCGAGTCAGTCACGAATGGGACGATACCTATCTCTTTTATTTGAGTTTGAATATGTTAGTCAAAATTTTATGTATTATTTTTAGTATAAGTTAATAAGTTATTTAATTGGTGTACTTTTAAACTAAAAGTCATCATGTATTATTGTTTGACCATTATTTTAGTTTTCCTGATGACCTAATCAGTCACGAATGTGACGATGCCTATTTATTTTATTTGAGTTTGAATATGTTAGTCAAATTTTTATGTGTTATTTTTAGTATAAGTTAATAAGTTTTTTACAAGCTTTTATACAATAGTATTCCATTATAAATATAAATTATAGATGTAATAACACTATATTATTGTTTGTCATTTATTACACTACATTATTAAATGCTAAAATGTAGAGGAACAGTATTGTAAATGAGAAATTATTTATGCATTAACACTTGTACCAAATGCAAAAACAATGGTTTATGTGTCTTAAAATTGAATGAAAATTACTATCTTACCTATCTAGAACCCATTATATAGAAGTATAGATATAGATATAGATTATTTGAGTTTGAATATGTTAGTCAAATTTTTATGTATTATTTTTAGTATAAGTTACTTAATTGGTGTACTTTTAAACCAAAAGTCATCATGTATTATTGTTTGACCATTATTTTGGTTTTCCCAATGACCTAATCAGTCACGAATGGAATGATGCCTATTTCTGTATGTTAGTCAAATTTTTATGTATTATAAGCTTTTATAAAATAGTTTTTTTTGAAAAGAAAACTTCATTAAAACACCGGCTCGAGCGCCTCAAAACGAGGACCTACGAGCGCAAACGACTAACAAACATCAGTCCAAAGGGCAACAACGCCACTTACACCAATCGACTTCTTTATGTCTAGACCTATGTCGAAACCAAAAATATGAAATTGACTTTACATTTTCGAGAATCTCTAAAGGTCTTCGCTTTTTAGCATTGAAAATCCTATTGTTGCGCTCATTCCACAAAGTCCATAAAGAAGTATAAATAATACCCCTGAGAATGTCGCTCTTATTCTTCGCAAGACTTTGATTTTCCGGTATGTGCACAATGTCTGAAACGTCGAAAGCAAAGCTGTGACTTAATCTGCACCAAGCCTCTAACCGGAACCAAACCTCTTGCGCAAACGGACATCCTGTGAAAAGATGAATGGCTGTTTCGGTTTCCTCGTTACAGAAAGAACAAACCTGGTTCTGCACAATCACACCTCTTTTCAGTAATTCAGCGCTGGTTGGGAGCCGATTCAGCATCAATCTCCAGACCATGATCTTGCATTTATACGGCACCCAATTCTTCCAGCATATCAAAGGTCTGCTGCTGTCCGTAGAGGTGCAATCCAGCAGCTTTTTTGCCGAAGAAACAGAAAAGATCCCGTCCTTGTCAGCATCCATCTCCATTCATCGTTGCCCCCTGACCAGGTTGTGTTAAAAAGATCGCTCAGCAGCTGGAATAGCTCTTGAATCTCCTCGTCAGAGCCTGGAGGGATGCGCCAATCCCACTTCATATTATTCAAAGGTTGGAAACGTTGGGAAACCTTCACCCATTTGTTCCGTTCAAGTCTAAATAGGTTGGGATAGAGGACACGGAGAGGGACGTCTCGAAGCCAAATGTCTCCCCAAAAGTTGATGTTGTTTCCATTTCCCAAAATGCCAACAAAATAGGAGTTTAGACGCCTACCATTAATCAGCGTCTTTTCACCAATCTTAACTATGTTGCGCCAACACCCATTTGACGAAGACGTGCATGGGAGCATTGTCCACGGTCTAGAGGTGCTGTGACAACACAAAATAATTCTCTTCCATAAACTCCTATTATCTTGTTTGAATCTCCAAGCCCACTTTAATAAAAGAGCCTCGTTAACCTCTTGTAATTTCGAGACGCCAAGACCACCCTTATCTTTAGGGGAGGTAACGACATCCCACCCAACCCAAGAGATTTTCTTTTCAACCTTAGAACCCGACAAAGAAAATGTCTCATAATAGCTTCAATAGCACCAATGACGGCTTTTGGAGCTTTATAAAGAGAAAGATAGTAGATAGGCAAACTTTCTAGAACCGACTTGATCAAGATTAACCGCCCACCCATTGAAAGATGTTTGGTTTTCCATGAAACTAGGCGATTACGAACCACATCCACAACCGGGTCCCAACTTCTAATACGAGACATTCTAGCCCCAACTTGTATTCCGAGATAAGTGAAAGGAAAATCTCCTTTCTTGCAACCCAAAAGATCCATCATATCTTCCACTTCACCATCGATCGTACCAATACCGAAAAGATTAGACTTATGCAAATTAATACGAAGCCCGGAACAAATATAGAAAATACGAAGGACTCGGGCAATACTCTTTATATTATCACGAGACCACTCCCCCATAATAAGAGCATCATCTGCATAAAACAAGTGGGTTAACTCCCCTTCCTCCTCAGAGAGACGAACACCCTTAAAAACTCCTAACTCATTCGCTTTTTTAACAACCACGAAAGGGCTTCCATAACAATTAGAAATAAAAAAGGAGACAAAGGATCTCCTTGTCGGAGGCCCTTTTCACACCCAAAGTCAAAAGTCGGGACCCGTTTACCAAAACAGCGGCCCTGGAAGAATAGCATATACCTCGAATCCACTCACACCAAAGAGGATGAAAACCCATTTGCGACAAGATGGAAATCAAAAAAAGCCAATTAACGTTGTCATAGGCTTTTTCAAAATCTATTTTTAACATAAACGCCTTTTTGTTTCTTTTTCTCAACCAATCCGTAACTTCATTAACCATAAGTGGGCCGTCAAGAATAAAGCGACCAGCCAAGAAAGCCGATTGGGTGTCAGAAATAAGTTGACCCATAACTTTTTTAAGGCGATTAGCAAGAATTTTGGAAATAACTTTACTAATCATCCCTATGAGAGTAATGGGCCTGTAGTCTTTGAGACCCAAAGGAGTTTTAACCTTGGGAATCAAAGTGATAAACGAAGAACCGCAACCATGACTGAAAATACCCGTCGCATGAAATTCCACGAGAATGTTAAAAAAGTCTTCTTCAAAATAATTCCAAAATCTTTTAACGAACCGAAAGTTGAAACCATCCGGTCCCGGGGCTTTATTGGAACCGCACTCAAACGTAGCATCTTTAACCTCCTGTTTCGTAAACATAGCTACCAAAGCATCTCTACTATCAAAATCCAATTTATTAATACCTGAGCACGATAACATTGGCCGATTAATGGAAGTCTCCTTGAAATGACTTCGGAAGAATTTCAACACTTCACTCTTGACTAAGGTCGGCTTTGTCACCCAGTTGCCATTAATAAGAATACCCGGTATGGAATTACGAGCCTTCCTACCGTTTACCATATTATGAAAAACGAAGAATTCTCATCACCCAACGAAGCCCATTTGACTCGCGATTTCTGTCTTAAATCACGCGTCTTATGGAGCTCGATACCCTCTAACTCTTTGTTGCATTCAGCCCAAATCCAAAGATCTTCCTCCTCCAAGTCTTTAATCTCCATTTGGACCTCAAGAGCATCTTTTTCTTTTCTAAGCCGAGCTTCGTCTTCTAACTCCTTAGCTTTGTACTCGTGGAACCAATGCTTTAGAGAAGACCGAAGTGTTTTCAATTTGTTCAACAAATTTGTATCGGCAGGCCCTTCGTTTGTCCAACCTTCAAAGACCGATTTTATCACATCCACACATCCTGGTCTATCAAGCCAAGAATCAAACATCCGAAAAGGTTTTGGGCCGAAATTATTGTCTACCACTGAGAAGACCAAAGGCGAGTGGTCTGAGAGCTCTCTATTAAGCGCCCTTACACACGCGTTCGGCCACTTGTTAAACACTTCATCACAAACCAGAATTCTATTTATACGACTCCATTTGCACACACCTTTTTTGTTTGACATGAAAGTAAACTTAAAGCCTTTAAGGTTGTATTCGCGTAAACCTGCTGCATCAATAAAGCCATTAAAATCGCTAGAGCTGACCGGGTCGAAATGAGAATTTTTTCTTTCTTCCCGGTTTTTCACAGCGTTAAAATCACCAAAAACCACCCACCACCCTTCATAATTTCGAAACAAATTAAGTAACCTGGCCCATAAATTCCTTTTCTCTGTATTTGTGTGAGGAGCATAAACATTGACCGTGTTAATTCTAACCGACCCAGCCAATATAGTACCCGCAACATGAAGAAAGTTCCGATCTTTGTTCACCGTGTCCTTGACAAACACTTTGGGATCCCAAACCGACACGATACCTCCCGAATTACCAACAGCATTAACATATTCAAAATCAAAACCTGAACCACCCCAATAACTACAAACCGTAGCCGACTGAATATCGCTGACCATAGTCTCTTGCAGACCCAAAAACGAAATACCAAAATCAGTTTTCAACTTTTTAATCCAACCCGATTTTCCAGCAACCCCTATCCCTCGAATATTACTCGAGAGACAATTCATTTAAAACCATCTTGTACGCCTTCAGAAATAATCGATTCAGAAATCAAGTCTCGAGACTTACTTAGGTCGGCTCCCAATTTAACGGCCAAATTGATCGTGGCTTCTACTTCGTCTTCTGCTATTTCAGCGGAATTGAAAATCTCCTCAACGTCACCAATAATTCGGTTGTGTTCAGGAGCATCATCCTTCTGAGAATCCCCAACCCATGATGATCATCCTCCTCCGAATCCCCCAGCAATTGTTCGAAGGTTTTAAGTTCCACTGAAGCATGTCTTTCTAGGTTAACAGAAGAGTCAAGATTGTCTGGTGAAGCACCTTTACTCAAGGACGATGTTTGCAGCTCATCAGACATACGAATTTGGGCTAGCACTTGAGTTGGGTTCATGGGCCCAATAATCTCATCTAACTCAAAGGGGTCACCACTATTGGGCCTTTTTTTATTCTTCTTTTTATTCGACCCAGAAGAAGACTTGGAACCACTACCCTTTCTTTTGAAACGTAACTTTCTTTTTTTTGTAATAATACATGCAAACCCCTTGGACTTATTACTATTAACACATGCAGTCCTCGTATCATAACTACTCCCAAAATTAGTGGCTTCACCGTTTGAATTATTTTGACCACCCGAATGATTAGCATCAGAATTAAAAGCCCCATCAATGGCAGCGGATTTCTTGGGAGACTTTCCAGAATTAGTGGGAGTTACCAAAGTAGCAATTCCGTCCTCCGGGGATTGACCGGTGATCGGAACCGCCGCTTCTTCCGACGAACGTCTAGGAGTTGCACCATCTTCGATTGGGTCATCCTCCCCATTCCTTTCCATGTCTTCCGTATCCTCTTCCATCTCTGAATTGGAATGAACATCGACGTTCACATAATCCGGAACCCAGTCCGTCTGTTCTTCCAAAATCCACACCCTATACTTCCTCGTCTTCCAAATCAAGGTGTATTCATCCGAGATTCGTTTTCCGTCACCAACGAGAACTCCGACGTATTCAAAAGACAAATCAAGATCCATCTCAGACACGTTTGCTTTGTGAACGACCTTTCCAAACTTACCTCCGATCATATTAAACACCTCGTTTGAGCAAAGATGTAACGGGACTCCTTGAATCTTGAGCCAAGCTATCCGTTCATACCCTAATGATTGTCCTTCCCAAAGTGAGACAGCTAAGAAGCGCTCTTTCATCAACGTAGCCGCATCAAGAACCATCTTTGCCATCTCATTATCTTCAAAAGAAACAAGAACTTCCAAGCCACCTAGGTATTGCACACTTCCATGACCGGGACAAATGTCATTCAAAGTCACATAAATGTTCTTAACCTCCTGAACATTTACCATTTTAGCAACAATGGCCTTACCGTGCTTAGTAGCAAACGCATTCACATCATTCTCAATGTTTATAGCCTTTCCCGTCAATAAATCCCTGAACGACATAGAACCTGACACAAAAGAAGCCATATTGGCTCCTTGATATCCCTCTGTATGGTGATTACTATTATCATTATTATTAGAATAGTGGTTCTCTCTCTTATTTTTATGTATATTATTATCATTATTAAAGAACGAACGATCGTCGTTTGCACCAATCTCTCCGTCTTCTAAAACGAATCTTGCAATGTTAAACCATAGTTTTGATTCTCCCAAACGAATGCCTCTTAGATTCCTGATCAATTCTGATTTATCCTTAACGTCTAAAACAGAAATGAACCCAAAGCGATTACCGCTTTTGTCTCGTTTTCTTGCGATGTACAGATCGTAGATCTGCCCGAACGGCCTTACTTGTGCTGCTAAATCCGCCCCACTACATCCTTCAGGGAGGTTTGTTACAAAGAGTTTAGTAATACGGGTTTGGATGTTCTCCGGGATGGGCGGTCGCCGGCGGCGATGGTCCATGTATATATTATACTAATTGGAAATCTAGCTTTTATAAAATAGTATTGCATTATAAATATAAATGATAGATGTCATAACACTACATTATTGTTTGTCATTTATTACACTACATTATTAAATACTAAAATGTAGAGGGACAATATTGTAAATGAGAAATTATTTATGCATTAACACTTGTACCAAATGCAAAAACAATGCTTTTATGAGTCTTAAAATTAAATGAAAATTACTATCATGCCCATCTAGAATTCATTATATAGTAGTATAGATATAGATATTGTAAAAAATTATGAATCTAAACTATCACAACCACTGAAACATAATAAAAAGAACATTAACAAGAACAAAGATATAGCGACAAGAAAACGGTGACAAAATCTTATTATTAGCAACCCAAAACGTTACCCAACCAAACCCTAGATCTCTACAATCGTAGAGATCTTAATACAATACACAGTTAGAGATCTTCTGATCACAAATATCAGAAGATCAACTAACAAGGAAAACAATACAATGAAATGATAACGTACAGAGTACAAACCCTAGACTAGAGAGGATACAATACAGAGATAAAGAAAAAATCTGAGCTAAAAAGAAAACACAGAGACGAGCTCTCCTTATATAGGGGCAATGGAAGCTTCGATAGAACAAACACAATCTCCAACAATCTCAGCCATACGATCAAAGTCACACGGATCCATCTCTAATCAACGATCCAGATTAACTCGAGTATATCATATGGGCTAACAACCACATGGACTGATAAGCCCATATCTCCAATATTAGGGACCCAATTGATAGACCATCTTCAGGCCCAATAGCCATAGCCTGCATAACTTAAGCCCAACATTTGAAACATAAAACAAACGTATATTTTAACACGCCCCCTTGGTTCAAATGCCAAACATGTCAAACATGCCAAGCTTATCACAAAGAGTTTTGTGTTGAGATACACTCAACCCTTTAGTAAATATATCAGCTATCTGTTTCTCAGAACTGATTTTTAAAGCTTGAATTATACCACTTGAGATCTTTTCTCTGATAAAATGTAAGTCTACTTCAAAGTGTTTAGTTTTCTCGTGGAAAGCAGGATTTGAAGCAATAGATAGTGCAGCCTTGCTGTCACTGTAAAGTTTCACTGGAAGTTTAACTTCCACATTTAACTCTTTTAACATATTTATCAGCCAAATAACTTCACAAGAGGCAGAGCACATTGCTCTATATTCAGCCTCAGCACTAGACCTGGAAATTGTGTTTTGTTTCTTAGATTTCCAGGATATTAAGGAACCACCTAAGAAAACACAATATCCAGTGACTGATTTCCTGGAAACTAGGCATTTTGCCCAGTCGGAATCAACATAGGCACTTAAAGTAAATTGATCATCCTGTTTGAAAAGAACACCTTTTCCCGGAGACAATTTCAAGTACCTTAACAATCTAAGAGCCACCTTCAAATGGTACTTTGAAGGCTTATGCATAAACTGGCTTAAAAATTGAACTGTGTAACTTATATCAGGTCTTGTTAAAGATAGATATATAAGTTTACCAATCAATTTTTGAAATCCAGTTATATTTTCTAATAATTCAGACTCTTTAGAGTGTTTTGCACTCACAACAAAACTTTGCTCAATAGGTGTATTAATAGGCTTACACCCTAAGTAGCCAAATTCACTAAGTAATTCTAGACAATATTTTCTTTGGGATAGACAGATGCTTTGTTGAGAATAAAGCACCTCTATTCCTAGAAAATATTTTAACTTTCCCAAATCTTTTATTTGGAAATTAGACTTAAGAAACAATTTCACATTAGTGATTTCAGACTCATCATTTCCTGTGACAACTATGTCATCTACATAAACAAGTAAGACAGTAAACTTACCATCAGAACTTTTCACAAACAAAGAATAGTCACATAGGCTCTGAATGAAACCTATCTTAACTAATACATCAACTAATTTCTCATTCCACTTACGAGGGGCTTGTTTAAGCCCATAAAGAGATTTTACCAGTTTGCAAACCTTAGACTCATTCTTGTTAGAATACCCTTCTGGCAATGTCATATAGACATCTTCAGAAATTGATCCATACAAGAATGCATTGTTTACATCTAACTGATATAGAGGCCAGGAGTTTTGGACTGCTAGACTAATAACACATCTAACAGTCACCATCTTGACAACTGGAGAGAATGTTTCTCCAAAGTCAAGACCCTCCCTTTGATTGTAGCCTTTGGCTACTAACCTGGCCTTGTATCTCTCTATCTCACCATTAGATTTGTATTTAATTTTATAAATCCATTTACATCCTATTTGCTTTCGTCCAACAGGTAAATCAGTAATAACCCAAGTATTGTTCCTATATAGGGCTTCCATTTCGGAATTCATTGCCTCAACCCATTTTGGATCTTTGGCAGCCTCATTATAGGTACTGGGTTCAACTGACTTATTTAAAACAAATACAAAAGACATATTTTCGCTAGACAAACAAGAATAGTTAACAACTTTTTCAAGACCATACTTGACCTTGCCTTCAATGACATAATCATTGAAGTGCCTAGGTATACTAGAGACCCTATCAGACCTTCTTAGATTTCCCTCAGATTGGGTTTGCTCAACATTTTCAAGGACCTCATCATTGTTTGCCCTACTAGAGTCCCTGCAACCTGAGCTGCCAGGCTGCTGACTGATGTCTACCCCCCAGCAGCCCTGGGAGGTGACCCTAGTTGCATACTAGAGGAACTAGATTGAGTTTCATTTAGGTCCCCTTCATCATTGGGAAGATCTGGACTCCCAACCCCATTAGACTCTTGATTATTAGTTTCAACACTGTCAAAAAAGTTTAAATGATTTATAGTTTTATCAAAGACATTTGACTCTTTGTCAACAGCCAATGACTGTTTAAAAGGAAAAATATCCTCATAAAACCTAACATCTCTAGAAAAAATACACTGTTTTGATTCTAAACACCAGAGTTTATATCCTTTTTTGAAATTAGAAAAACCAATCAAAATACATTTTTCAGACTTATAAGACAACTTATCAGTATTATTTAACACAGTGTTGAAACATAAACAACCAAAATTCTTAATGTGGTCAAGACTAGGGGGAACCCATATACTAACTCATAGGGACTCTTACCTAAAAGAACTGAAAAGGGAATCCTGTTAATCACATAAGTAGCAGTTAGAACACAATCAGACCAAAACCTAAGAGGCAGCCCACTCTGAAATAACAGAGCTCTGGCTGTATTCAGCAGGTGTCTATGCTTCCTTTCAGCAATTCCATTTTGCTGTGGAGTATAGGCACATGATGTTTGGTGAATGATACCCTTTGAGGTACAGAATTGTTCCATTTGTTTATTAACAAATTCAGTCCCATTATCACTTCTAAAAATTTTTTATTCTAGACTTAAACTGAGTTAATACTAACTCATAGAAAATACTTATGTTTTCAAACACTTCAGTTTTGTTCTTTAACATGTAACACTAAACAGACCTTGAATAATCATCCACTATTGTAAGAAAGTACTTAAATCCTTCCCTACTAGTGATCTTATAAGGACCCCATACATCTAAGTGTACAAGATCCCCTATGTGTTTAGATTTATGATCACTAATGGGGAAAGGAACTCTAACCTGTTTAGCCTTGTGACATATCTCACAAGGCTGAGAGTTCCTTTGACCAATATTTAAGTCCTTTCTTAGCACAGACAGAACTTGATCAGAGGGATGCCCCAATCTACTATGCCATAAATTTGCATCATTAACACTAGAAAAACACGAATTATTGACACTCACATTTGTGCCAACAAAATAGAGGTCATCACTTTGGTTACCAGTCACCAGGACTCTCCTGGATTTGGAATCCTGTATGTAACAATGCTCTTCATCAAATAAAACACTTAGTTTGTTGTCTCTAGACAACTTATGAACAGACAACAGATTTACACAATAGTCAGGAATCAAGAAAACATCATACAGGACAACACCATCAGCTAACTTGATATCTCCTATCTTAGTTACTTTGGCTCTTGTCCCATTTGGATGCTTAACCTGAATATTATATTCAGAGACATCAACACTATTGACCATGTCTTTATCATGACTGGTCATATGTTGATTGGCTCCTGAATCTGTTATCCATCCTTTACTAAGAGCATACTTGACAAAAGTTGAACAACTACTGAAGTTGTCTAAAACTTTTACCTCCAGCATTGGAGTTTTGTGTTTCATTTCCTCCTTTATCACTGATCAGACTCATGAGCTTTGATATCTGTTCAGGTGAGAAAGGAAAAACAGAAGAAGAGCTACTAGGCAAGGCAGTAGAAGTACTACCTTGCTTAGTGTTAGACACATTTTGAGACATATTAGACCTAGATACCTGTCCTCCTGGTTTCTTTTTGAACCCAGGAGGATAACCAACCAGCTCATAGCATCTGTCAATGGTATGACCTATCATATTACAATGAGTACATTTTAAGTTTGGGTTTGGACCTCTATTAGTAACTTTCTTTCTATCTACTGTTTGATTAGTTTTAGATATGAAAGCCACATTATGACCTTTTGCTGTTGATCCTGAACCTCTATGAGATTCTTCTCTGGAAACAATAGCAAAGGCATTTTTAATAGTTGGTAAAGGGTCCTGCATTAACAGATTGGTTCTGACTGGTTGGTATACATCATCTAAACCCATGAGGAATTGCATTAACTTTATTAGACTATTGAAGTCATTAAAGTCTTTTGATGCATTACATGTGCAGGAAGGCAACTGCACAGTAGCATCAAATTGCTTCCACATGGTGTTCAGTTTATGGTAGTACTCAGCTACAGAACTACCATTTTGGCTAACAGAATTAATCTTCTGGTAAAGATTAAACACTACAGACCCATCTACTTTGTCATAGGTCTCCTTCAAGTCTGTCCATACCTCAGTAGCAAGTTTAGAAAAAACTTGACCTAGATATAACTCCTCACTAACAGAATTTAACAACCAATTTAAGACCACTGAGTTACATCTATCCCATTGTTTACCTAATACTTCATCATTTTCAGGTTTTTTACATGTTCCATCTATAAAACCTACTTTATTCTTTGTTTCTAAAGCAAGTTTCATGGAGCTAGACCAGACAGAGTAGTTTTCAGTTCCTTTTAACTTCATACTGATTATGGACAGACTTGTAGTATCACTAGGATGTAGGAACAAGGGGTCACTAATATCAAGCTTGCTGATCAAGGTGCCAACATCACCCATGGAGAACAGATAAAACAATCACAAACAAACAGAAGACACACAAGGTAGACACACAAAGACCAGAGAGATTAGCAGACAACTAACCAGGACAAAAGACAGTAATCAGAACAAAGAAATCACCTAAGAGGTCGAAGCTGTGTTAGGGGTCAGATAGTGGGTTCATCACTCAAGGTGCCCACCCAGATCTTAACACAGGAGACCTTTATTATCTATATATCTATATATAGTACAAGTATATAGTAGAAGACAATCAAATCAGATAAACAAACAGATAAACCAAATACACAAACAAACAAACAGACAAGACACCAAATAGTTGGCACAATTCCGGTCCTCCTAACCGGGCCTTTGCCCTAGACACAAACAAAAAAAAAAGAAAGCAAACTAGAACAATCTCACAGTGGGGTGGAACCCAAGTTAGGGTTTCGCCAAACTCACAACCTATACCTTCACTTAGGGTATAGTGTTGTGAGTGCAATTGAAGCTATTATTTCAATCCAATACCAGTAATCCAAGATCCAAGCCAACAATAGTTGACCAACACAGAACCTGCAAAAATAGAATCCAACAAAAACAAAGCTAAGATAATGGACCAGATCTATCAAGAAGATCAGATCTATTTTATACACAACACAAGAAGAACCAGATCTACTATTAAGACCAGATCCTTCACTCAGACACTTTTAAAGTGAGATCTAACCCTAGACAGCTCAGATTTGCAGCGGAAGACACCAGAATCAAGACACAATGATGATAACAGAGCCCCTGGCTCTGATACCATGTAAAAAACTATGAATCTAAACTATCACAACCACTGAAACATAATAAAAAGAACAATAACAAGAACAAAGATATAGCGACAAGAAAACGGTGACAAAATCTTATTATTAGCAACCCAAAACGTTACCCAACCAAACCCTAGATCTCTACAATCGTAGAGATCTTAATACAATACACAGTTAGAGATCTTCTGATCATCAATATCAAAAGATCAACTAACAAGGAAAACAATACAATGAAATGATAACGTACAGAGTACAAACCCTAGACTAGAGAGGATACAATACAGAGATAAAGAAAAAATCTGAGCTAAAAAGAAAACACAGAGACGAGCTCTCCTTATATAGGGGCAATGGAAGCTTCGATAGAACAAACACAATCTCCAACAATCTCAGCCATACGATCAAAGTCACACGGATCCATCTCTAATCAACGATCCAGATTAACTCGAGTATATCATATGGGCTAACAACCACATGGACTGATAAGCCCATATCTCCAATATTAGGGACCCAATTGATAGACCATCTTCAGGCCCAATAGCCATAGCCTGCATAACTTAAGCCCAACATTTGAAACATAAAACAAACGTATATTTTAACAGATATATATATATATATATATCCTTTCATACAAATTCCTACAACTCTATCCTCCCACTAGAGGAGACAAAAATGTTTTGTGGGGTGGACATCTTATGGGTCAACTAAAAATGGGACGGAGAAAAAAATGAAAAAATAACATAGTTTATTAAATACTTAAAACATAATATAAAAATTCCACGATTACTGTTGTCCTCTATATGTTTGTCATCTTTTAGAAACACTCGATTATCTTTTCATCAGTAACATTGAGAAGTTCATCAACTTCAACAGCACAAATTACACAAGCATTCAAGAAATCATCACCAATACGATTGCACAAACTTGACTTTACACGTTTCAACGCCGAAAAACATCTCTCAACGGTTGCGGTTGCAACTATTAAGATTCAAGAGATAAAAAATACACATTGTTTTACCTTGCGTGAAAACATCTCAAAGACAGCAAATCAATAATCAAATCACGAAAGCCCGAACGGTCCAACGTAAATCAATATATCACAATTTAAAATATGTATTTATGTAAATTAGCAACTAATATTTAATAAAATCAAGTTATCAAATATAAAGTAGACAAATATCAACATTCTATTAATGTATTAGATTAATAATGAAACTAAAAGTATTTAAGAGATAAAAAAATAAGAAAAAAGAATGAATCTGAAAATACTCATTGATTACTGGTAGATAAAGATCAAGACAGTGGTAGAGAGGAAATCATTTCTTAGGTGAAATTAGAAGTTCAACTTTAAAGGTGTGTAAAAAAGGTGTAAAGATACGGGTGTAAGAAATTAGTCGTTCAAAAAAAGATAAATATCAAGACAAGAACCATCAATCTGGAGAACCATCAATCATTCAATCACATAGAGCACTGAGCAAAAAAAAGTGAAGAATGAATGGCGTACGCTAAACGGCTGAAGAATGAGCGGGAGATTGTTGTAGAGAGCTAGGGACCCATGACAGTAAATGAAAAGGCTTACGGGTTAGGAGTTCTCCGCTGCACTTAGGTGGTACATGAATTGCCCTTATTGAATAATAGTCGTGTTTAGCTGGGGCTGGGCATAGAGTGGGTAAAAGCCCACCCTACCAACACATTAGATACGCCCCTCCACTCTCACAAACCACCAAGGCATTCCCGACTTGAGATGCCAAAACATTTCAAACGACGTGACAAGGAAAAATCAATTATATGGGTTATGTCTTTGTAGTTTTATCATAGGATAACTATGTCTATAGCTACGTAAAAGACGTGTTTTAGCTTTAAAAAAATTAGAATGCCTGATTTAAGCCAATACTCGCCAGTATATTAACATATGACAAATATTTACTTCATGAGATTAAAGTCTGATACATTAGATACACAATATGAAAATAATAGAAAACTTACTAAGAGATTACATATTAACTTTGAATTCTTTTCTAGACACCCCACCCCCTTAACTTCTATGAAAAACTTGGGTGTTTCTTTATGACGATTAATATATATGATTATTGGTTGGCATTTCCTTGAAGAAATTCAGAAATGGGCACCAGAAATGATACTTTCACAATGAAACGATCACCCTAGGCTCAAAGATGAGAATCCACAAAAGCAAGAGTAAAAGAAACGCAATTTTATAATTAATAATTTGGGAATTTAATCTTTCAAAGACCTATGAGACTTAAGAATCCATTAAAGAATTGAGCCCAACAAATTTTTATTTGACCAAAATACGGACGAGAATAATATCCATCCTTTTTTTTTCCTTCCCTTTGTGTTTGTTTTTTAAAAAGATTTATAGTCAGATTAAATAAAATATAACTAGATTATACACGGGAACGTCCTGAATTGAGAAATCTAATATGACACATCAATTTACATATGAAATAGAGTGATTCGCCTCACATTTATATGCAGGAAAACTTCGGGTAGCAGCCAACCTAAAACAATTAACAATGTATAACTCCAATGTTAACACTTAACCTAAAATAGTGTATAACTCCGTTGTTAACACTTAACATTAAACAATGTATAATTCTAATATTAACATCTAACCTAAACCAATGTAAAGTCTAATATTAATACGTAACATAAAACAATATACAACTCCAATGATAACACGTACATAACCTAAAACAATGTATAACTACAATGTAACTCTATTATTAACATCTATCCTAAAAGCTAAAAAAATGTACAACTCTAAAATACTAATATTGTTACATAACCTAAAACAATGTATAACTATAATATTAACACCTATCATAAACGCTAAAAAATGCATAACTCTAATATCAACATTCAACACCTAACCTAAAACAATGAACACTAATATTATTAACACCTATTATAAAGGCTAAAAAAATGCATAACTTTAATATAAATATTCAATACCTAATCCTCTGTTCATCCATGAGATGCAAAAGAATCGTCCGTCTTTTGGTTGTTGAAAAACAGAGATTTGTAACCTAAATACCTCAATCTTCACATACTACGCATTTATCTTAATCGTTACGGATGGTTATATGTATAGGATTAACGTTTAAGGAATTGGGGATTACCTCATGTGTGTGTGGTTGCAGGAGACAGATGGGGTGAGGAGATAGTGAGTTTTTAGTTTCAACATAGCTTTCAAGTGTAAACGTTTATTAGATAAGATTAATGAATCCTCAATTAGATTTAGCAAGTGCAACTGTACAAAGACATGAGCAAGTTGAAACCAGTATGTTAACTAAAAATAAAGCGCAATCTACCTTGAGGAAACTGAGTGGACCATGGGTTTTGAGTAAGCCACCTTCAGAACCATCAGCTTCAAAAGGAACATCACCTTTCTGACCACTCCATTCCATTACATGAACCCATCTTGAATTGCCTGAATTTACAAAGTTAACAGTTACATATAATAAGTTCATACCAAGTTTTAATAAATAACCAAGAATGTACAATATAAGACAATACATAAATAGGTGAACATGGAGAAAGATGAATATCATTGAGGCAATAATGTATTAAATTCAACAACATAAACACAATCGCAATTGTAGAATTCTTTATTTTTGTTAAAACAACATGAAGAAAATTTGAATAATTTTAGGAAATTCAATTGCACAATAGCATAATGCAATTTTATTCAGCAAACTAAAATTAGGAAAATCATAAAGGCATGTGAGTTGAAGAGTTGTTCATTCATAATGTTGTTGTCATTACCTGCTTTACAAAGTGTTATGTACCGTACCCTCCCCCTCCACTGCCGCGGCATCCACCCCCATATCCTCCGCCTCCTCCACGGTTTCCACCATAAGATCCGCCTCCGCCACCACTAGATATGAGCACATAGCACCGAATACCGATACCGTCTTGTCTCGATCCCGATCCCGTATCGAACCGATACCGAACCGAGGGTGCTCGGCATCAGTATCGGTAACCACAATTAGAGGTTTTTGGTTTCGGTATTATCGGTACGGTATCGGTATTTTAAGGTAAAATATCGATACCGTACCGATATCGAACCGATACCGTAACGTATATGTTTGGTATTGGTATCGGTATTTGGTTTAGGGTGTTTTCGGTATCGGTTTTTTCGGGATCGGTATCGGTTGATACCGATACTGTCCCGAGCTCATCCCTAGCCCCCACCATTGCCTCCGTTGCCGCCGCTACCACTGCCTCCGTAACCCCCACCGCCACTAGTTCCTCCGTAACCTCCTCCGCCACCACCGTAGCCACCGCCAATTCCGCCTTAAGTGGGCAGCAGAGTAGATCTGTCTCCTTCGTAACTAGGCATCGTTGTTTTTGTTTGTTGTTCAGGGTTTCATGAGAAAGCGGAAAGGGGATATAAGGGATGGGTTTTTTTTAATGCATATTGTTACGTGGCACATTCAAGGGGAAGGTTGGTCTCTTTAAGTGTCATGTAAGATTTTTAGCTTTGGAATATTATAGGGTGTTTGGGATTGCTTATTTAACTCCAAAAGTGTTTTTAGTTAGAAGTGTTTATTGGTTTATGACTTTTTGAAAAAGAGTTTTAAAAAAAGTGTTTGGATTAGCTTTTGTGATGAGAAACTTCAAAAAGTCAATAAATTGTTTCTTTAATGTTTCGTTTAACTTATTGTGAAGATTGGTTGTATGGGTGGTAGATTTGTAATTTTATTTCAAAGGTCAAAAGCCAAAAGCCAAAAGCCAAGATTTCTAACTTCTTGAAAACAGCTTTTCCACCCTTATTGAAAAGCCAAAAATCAAAAGTGCCTTTGTTTTACATAAACAATTTATTGAATTATTAAAAAAAAATTATTGGGTTATTGGCTGCTTAGAGATATAGATATATAGATATAGATGGTGTTTTTAAATTTGCTTCTCTTATATGATTAATCAGTTAAATAAACTCTAAAATGGATTGCTAAAAAATAGACTGAATTACAAGTTTTGTCCTTTAGGTTTATATCCGATTTCGAAGAATATCCTTTAACTTTAAAATTGATTGGTTTTGTCCTTTATCTTTTAAAATCTTGCACGTTATGTCTTTTATGGCTAACTTGGTTAGTTTTCTCCGTTAAGTTTGGTTAACCTACGAAATAATTTTAACATTTTAATCGTTAGTGTTAGAATATAACTGAGAGATCACTTTTACTAATAACACAAGGTGAATATAGTTTTTTGTGTGTGTGTGTGTTTGGTGTTTACAATTCAATATAAGTATTGGGAGTAAATCTCATGACCTATTCAAAATCAATTGTTAAAACGAACTGAACTCAAGTTTTAACACACATTCTCCATACAAGCCAAACTCAAACTTTTCCTAGTTGAACGAACATAGGTTAGCCAAACACGACTAAACTCAAGCTTAGACAGATAAATTTCGGCTCGGCTACATACAAATTAACCAATATTGCTATTTGGCATTTGCTAGTTTGCTACATACAAATTAACCATTTATACAAACGAATATTAATGTACGTGTTTATTAATATATGTTTTTGGTAAATTATGGTAAACTAGTGGGATTTCGAGTTGCGCGATGCGCAACCTTTTAACATGTTTGTGAACGAATTGAGAAAGCAAACCAAATATTATTAAAGCTGGGTGAACCAATGTGTTGGTGTAGTTGTCTGGGGTTATACATGCATAACTTTGAATGCGATAACAGGAATTGAGTGATAATTTGGCTTCTACGACACTTCGATTGTCATTCTTCGCCATTGCTTGTATTCCAAAACCCTGTGTATAAAGTGGTTTGTTAGCAAACAGTATGTATAAATCAGGTGTAATAGAGTTATGATGTTTTTAATCTGAAGAAACACAGAAAGATCATGAGAACAAAGAAGGTTGTTTTATGGTTTTCGTTCAAAGAATAAGACAGACCTTCGTATATAATAAAGCGCAGGAAACAGTAAACTGCCTAAAGTGTGAATCATGTTAAAAACGACATTAAAACGTTTAATAGGTAAATTGCGTAAACAACAAAAAGCCTAAAGTATAAAGCGCGTCAATAATGGCGCGCCTAGACAGTAAAAGGGTGATACATTACAGTGGCATAGAATTTGGTTGGCTTTTTACAACTGGTATGCACTTAGGCTTTGTACAGTGCAGTATTTGTACAGCCTTACTACCAGGTAAAGTTTGGCTATGGGGTTGCATTTATTTAAGGACATACGCGATGAAGATTGTTTCTAACGCATCTTTTATATACTAATGATTTCTAACATAATAAGTTGAATTCAAGTGTGTACACATCTTCTGTGTCATTCATAAAGATCTATAGTAGGTAACATTTCCAAAACTCATTCGGACTATTTTCTTTCATCTTCTCAAATGATTTGTTCTTGTTAATCGCCTCCCGCACTTCAATGATCTGAAATAGAAGTTATACTTAAAAGTCTTAAAATCTTGATAGTAATAAAATTTGATGTGCTTAAAAGTCTTACACACCTACCCGCCTATGTGCTTAAACAAATCGGCGTGTAAAACATTTAAACGCCTACTTGAATAGGCGACTATGCGCACAGGCGAATGGGCACGTACGCGAGTATGTGCTAATGCGGTTACCCGAATAGGCGCGTAGGAAACAAAATGCCTACGCATCTAGAAACCGTTGTAATTTCCAGTTAATGTTATAGGAAATGGAAAATAATATTGTGAACCATATTTGCAGGTAGTACATTTTAATGATACCTATGCGTTTACACGCCTAGGCGCCTATGTGCCTAAACGAATCGGCGCCTAAGCGTATAAAATGGTTTTCTCCGTTAAGTTTGGTTAACCTACGAAATAATTTTAACATTTTAATCGTTAGTGTTAGAATATAACTGAGAGATCACTTTAACTAATAACACAAGGTGAATATAGTTTTTTTTGTGTGTGTGTGTTTGGTGTTTACAATTCAATATAAGTATTGGGAGTAAATCTCATGACCTATTCAAAATCAATTGTTAAAACGAACTGAACTCAAGTTTTAACACACATTCTCCATACAAGCCAAACTCAAACTTTTCCTAGTTGAACGAACATAGGTTAGCCAAACACGACTAAACTCAAGCTTAGACAGATAAATTTCGGCTCGGCTACATACAAATTAACCAATATTGCTATTTGGCATTTGCTAGTTTGCTACATACAAATTAACCATTTATACAAACGAATATTAATGTACGTGTTTATTAATATATGTTTTTGGTAAATTATGGTAAACTAGTGGGATTTCGAGTTGCGCGATGCGCAACCTTTTAACATGTTTGTGAACGAATTGAGAAAGCAAACCAAATATTATTAAAGCTGGGTGAACCAATGTGTTGGTGTAGTTGTCTGGGGTTATACATGCATAACTTTGAATGCGATAACAGGAATTGAGTGATAATTTGGCTTCTACGACACTTCGATTGTCATTCTTCGCCATTGCTTGTATTCCAAAACCCTGTGTATAAAGTGGTTTGTTAGCAAACAGTATGTATAAATCAGGTGTAATAGAGTTATGATGTTTTTAATCTGAAGAAACACAGAAAGATCATGAGAACAAAGAAGGTTGTTTTATGGTTTTCGTTCAAAGAATAAGACAGACCTTCGTATATAATAAAGCGCAGGAAACAGTAAACTGCCTAAAGTGTGAATCATGTTAAAAACGACATTAAAACGTTTAATAGGTAAATTGCGTAAACAACAAAAAGCCTAAAGTATAAAGCGCGTCAATAATGGCGCGCCTAGACAGTAAAAGGGTGATACATTACAGTGGCATAGAATTTGGTTGGCTTTTTACAACTGGTATGCACTTAGGCTTTGTACAGTGCAGTATTTGTACAGCCTTACTACCAGGTAAAGTTTGGCTATGGGGTTGCATTTATTTAAGGACATACGCGATGAAGATTGTTTCTAACGCATCTTTTATATACTAATGATTTCTAACATAATAAGTTGAATTCAAGTGTGTACACATCTTCTGTGTCATTCATAAAGATCTATAGTAGGTAACATTTCCAAAACTCATTCGGACTATTTTCTTTCATCTTCTCAAATGATTTGTTCTTGTTAATCGCCTCCCGCACTTCAATGATCTGAAATAGAAGTTATACTTAAAAGTCTTAAAATCTTGATAGTAATAAAATTTGATGTGCTTAAAAGTCTTACACACCTACCCGCCTATGTGCTTAAACAAATCGGCGTGTAAAACATTTAAACGCCTACTTGAATAGGCGACTATGCGCACAGGCGAATGGGCACGTACGCGAGTATGTGCTAATGCGGTTACCCGAATAGGCGCGTAGGAAACAAAATGCCTACGCATCTAGAAACCGTTGTAATTTCCAGTTAATGTTATAGGAAATGGAAAATAATATTGTGAACCATATTTGCAGGTAGTACATTTTAATGATACCTATGCGTTTACACGCCTAGGCGCCTATGTGCCTAAACGAATCGGCGCCTAAGCGTATAAAATGGTTTTCTCCGTTAAGTTTGGTTAACCTACGAAATAATTTTAACATTTTAATCGTTAGTGTTAGAATATAACTGAGAGATCACTTTAACTAATAACACAAGGTGAATATAGTTTTTTTTGTGTGTGTGTGTTTGGTGTTTACAATTCAATATAAGTATTGGGAGTAAATCTCATGACCTATTCAAAATCAATTGTTAAAACGAACTGAACTCAAGTTTTAACACACATTCTCCATACAAGCCAAACTCAAACTTTTCCTAGTTGAACGAACATAGGTTAGCCAAACACGACTAAACTCAAGCTTAGACAGATAAATTTCGGCTCGGCTACATACAAATTAACCAATATTGCTATTTGGCATTTGCTAGTTTGCTACATACAAATTAACCATTTATACAAACGAATATTAATGTACGTGTTTATTAATATATGTTTTTGGTAAATTATGGTAAACTAGTGGGATTTCGAGTTGCGCGATGCGCAACCTTTTAACATGTTTGTGAACGAATTGAGAAAGCAAACCAAATATTATTAAAGCTGGGTGAACCAATGTGTTGGTGTAGTTGTCTGGGGTTATACATGCATAACTTTGAATGCGATAACAGGAATTGAGTGATAATTTGGCTTCTACGACACTTCGATTGTCATTCTTCGCCATTGCTTGTATTCCAAAACCCTGTGTATAAAGTGGTTTGTTAGCAAACAGTATGTATAAATCAGGTGTAATAGAGTTATGATGTTTTTAATCTGAAGAAACACAGAAAGATCATGAGAACAAAGAAGGTTGTTTTATGGTTTTCGTTCAAAGAATAAGACAGACCTTCGTATATAATAAAGCGCAGGAAACAGTAAACTGCCTAAAGTGTGAATCATGTTAAAAACGACATTAAAACGTTTAATAGGTAAATTGCGTAAACAACAAAAAGCCTAAAGTATAAAGCGCGTCAATAATGGCACGCCTAGACAGTAAAAGGGTGATACATTACAGTGGCATAGAATTTGGTTGGCTTTTTACAACTGGTATGCACTTAGGCTTTGTACAATGCAGTATTTGTACAGCCTTACTACCAGGTAAAGTTTGGCTATGGGGTTGCATTTATTTAAGGACATACGCGATGAAGATTGTTTCTAACGCATCTTTTATATACTAATGATTTCTAACATAATAAGTTGAATTCAAGTGTGTACACATCTTCTGTGTCATTCATAAAGATCTATAGTAGGTAACATTTCCAAAACTCATTCGGACTATTTTCTTTCATCTTCTCAAATGATTTGTTCTTGTTAATCGCCTCCCGCACTTCAATGATCTGAAATAGAAGTTATACTTAAAAGTCTTAAAATCTTGATAGTAATAAAATTTGATGTGCTTAAAAGTCTTACACACCTACCCGCCTATGTGCTTAAACAAATCGGCATGTAAAACATTTAAACGCCTACTTGAATAGGCGACTATGCGCACAGGCGAATGGGCACGTACGCGAGTATGTGCTAATGCGGTTACCCGAATAGGCGCGTAGGAAACAAAATGCCTACGCATCTAGAAACCGTTGTAATTTCCAGTTAATGTTATAGGAAATGGAAAATAATATTGTGAACCATATTTGCAGGTAGTACATTTTAATGATACCTATGCGTTTACACGCCTAGGCGCCTATGTGCCTAAACGAATCGGCGCCTAAGCGTATAAAATGTTTAAACACCTAGTTGAACAAGCATCTATGCGCACAGCCGAATGTGAGTGAGAGGTAAAGCAAATGAGTTGTATATTATCAAGTCAACACCCTTTTTATCCTTTTGTTCTATTTAATTAAATAATGTATTATACATGATTACAAAACGACACATTAGGCAACTTCGACCCAATCTGTTTCATTTCTTTTTTAGCTAAGTTTATTATATTATCCATTGATGCATTACCAAAAAAGTACAAAATTTACCGGTTTCCATACGTGTTAAGATTGCTAATTACAGGGAAAAAAAGAAGAAAGAAAGATTCTCTTAAAGAGTAAAAGTACCTGAATCGAAATGGTAGCAACAACATCACGGTATCCAATCTGTTTGGGTAGTAAAGTTGCCATAATCACAACGATTGCAGTAATTGCAGGAAGAGTTGCGGCCTGAATCTTCAATAGTTGAACTATATGGATGGAATATTTGCAGGTTGCAAAAGAAACGGCAAGTTCAGTAGCTGTCTGTAGCACGGCTAAATTGTCGCCAGAGCCAGCGTTTAGATTTTGAGCTGCATCTGCCATTTACACAAGTTAAAGGTGCAAAGATAACATGAAAACCATTAATGGGTTGGAGATTACAAATAATAACAAACACAGATTGCTGACTCTGGCTTGCTACTGAAGTCTCTGCAGGAAGTTTAGAGCCTAATGCAAACAACACCATAAAATAAATTGCACAGATAACATTATCTGCAGCTACACCAACTGCAATAACAGACGGAGATGTCGCAAGTGCATCTGAAACTGCAACATAGTTTACAGCTACAAAATACATACAAAATCATATAAAAACATACCAAAGAATCTGTCCTACACAAAAAAGCTAGCTATACGGTTGGAATATATCTTCTGGAACACGCCAAACAATTTGTTTTTGAAGATCCAAAGAAACAAACTGTACCCATTGACCCTTAACTAAACCCCATAATAACAAATTAAGCAATCCAACCTGCTGAAGTACACAAACAATACACCCGAGGCGTTTTTCTTCAAATGCCATAACCCTACAACATAGGCGTTTTAAAAAAAATCGCCAAAAACATATTTCTTAACCCACAAATACAAACCTAATCCATCCTGCGGAAACACCCAAACCGTCTTTCTCTAAACGCGATAACCCTACAACTTAGGCGTTTAAAAAAAATAACAAAACACTTTTCTTTACGCATTATCTTTTAAGCGCCATAATCCATAAATACAAAATACAGGCCTTATAAACAATGATATCCCAAAACATACCCTGTACAACCTAATGGAGATAAAACACTTTTCACATAAAAAAAATGTAGTGACAACAAAAAATTATGTTAACAGAACCCAAGTAACAAACTGCTGTACTACACAAATTAAGCAATCTATCCTGCTGAAATACCCAAACAACACACTTGAGGCGTTTTTCTTCAAACGCCATAACCCTACAACTTACACGTTTTTAAAAAATCGCCATAATGCCCCGAAACAAACCGCCTATACAACCTAATGGACATGAACAAAACATTTTTCATATCAACAAAAATGGACTGAGAACCAAAAGTCATGTTAACAGAACCCAATTTATCCTGCTGAAATACCCAAACAACACACCCGAGGCGATTTCCTTCAAACACCACGCATTTTAAAAAAATCGCCAAAAACTTTTTTCTTTAAGCATTTTCTTTAAACGCTTATGAAACACGGATAACCTTATCCATCCTGCTGAAATACCCATACAACACACCTGAAGCGTCTTTCTCGAAACGCCATGCCCTTGTAAACATTGATACCTAAAAAGAAACTGTAAAAACACTTCACATTAGGACCCAATGACCCTAAACAAACAGTCTATACAACCTAATGGAGATGAACCAAACATTTTTCATATAAAAAAAATCTAGCGAGAACCAAAAGTCAAGTTAACAAAACAAAGTAGCAAACTGACATCTTCTCAACTTTAAAAACATAACATCTTTCTTACATAAACAATCCATTAACCAAAATTCCATGTCAAAACATCGCAAATTTAGTTGACCCTAACTGTTACAAATCAAATATGTTTAAAACACAAAACAAAAATGCTGACCAGTACAAAAAAAAAATACCCAACACAGACACAATGCAACAGCCAAAACACCATCCAAACCACCTACCAACCTTACTTCAACCAGTTTTTTTTTTTTAAACCGAAACAACAATTTTTATTATTTATGCATGAAACCACCTACCAACCTTACTTCCAAAAAAATATAAATAATTTAACTTTTACATCATAAACATCAGCTAGAAAACTTCGTGATAGCTAACAAACACATTGATAAACCATTATTAATTAAACTGACGTTCTTTACAAAAAAACAAATTTAAAAAACCTCACTGAAACCTTCATATTTTAAACAGAAATTAACAGACACAAACGTATGAATTCGGCCAAACATGCAACACTAAATTTGTAGCCATTAGTTGCAACATGTACCTGCTCTTCTGCTTGATTAGGCTGTGCAATTGACCAAAAAAATGAAGTCCTATGAATAACCTAGTTTATAAAGGAAAAATACGTAGTGGAACATTGACTCAGCCAAAATAAAACGTGGATAGCCTACTGACGCAACACCTGTGAACCACCATCCCTTTGTTTTAATTAAAGAAAAGGTTAATTTAAAAAAAAAACAGTCCCTGTCAGGAAACAAACCGGCAGGGGAAAGCAATCGTATAGGATAATTAACAAAAAAAAACACACAGGCATGACTCGAACCCAACTATAACCCATAAACACACCACATGCAGACCAACTAATCTGCAAGGACTATAGTTATCATATTCATAACATACAATATTTAACATGTTTACAAATCAGGAAAAAATAAAACACACTGTTCAAATCAGTTTGCTTATTAATATAGTCTAATTAATTTATAACTACACTTTATTCCAAAGTCTATTTTGTACATTAAAATCTTGTAATTTCATGAAAACAGTAAAAAAAACAAAAGCTTATATATTCGTTTTGGATGGTTCATGGGGTTGCTGTGACGAATATCATACCACTACTCAATGTCAATTACTCTCCCCTACATAACTCTTATATATACACATATAAAACGTACTTGTTTCAAACTTCATTAATGGCACAAAGGAAACGTGAAATGTCATGCAACTGTAATTGCCATTTGCTATGAAGATCCTCCGGGAATAAGAAGATTTACATGCTAGTTTTTTATTATATAAACTGATCGATAGAAATTTCGATAGGGAAGATCGATGGAACCACAATTGCCAGGTTCGATTGGGACAAGCGCGAGTTTAGCCATAAGATTGGGACAAGCTCTCTTTTCGGTTGCATCTCTCCTTTTCATGTGCGTCGGCGTGCAATTCTACGCGTATACTTCTTTCTGGTATATGCTATTCCTCCTTGATCTCAGAAAAACTGTATTGGTGAATAATATTTTCTGTGTGTTGAATAACGGAAAACAATTTCCTTATATATAAAAAGATTACAATGAATATGATAATGAACACGTTTTGTACCATTGGCTTTTGATACCTTTGACTCATTGGCACCGGAGGTTACCCGTTTCCTGACCAGCGTCCAACGGGTTATTCATAGTAGTGTTTCGGCTCCGGGTGGGCAGGGTTACGTTTTTAGTACATTAGGATTTGCTATTCAGAAAGGGGTGGCAGTTATTGCCCGCCTGCCCGTTATCTTGATGTAATTTTGTTTGTCCTAGAATGAAAGTTCGTAATTCTTTTGTTAAAAAAAAGGTAGATCAAATAATAATAACAATGATAACTAGAATAGATGATAAACTCGGTTAACATTTCTTTTTTGTTTGTCAGCTTCTTGGTGACGATCAAAGGCTTAACAATTCCATGGAGTTTGACACTAGCAATGGTAGATGCATACTCTGTGTTTGTAAAACGTCCGTCGCGTCAACTGCAAATAGTTTCCATCATTGTTCTAGGTGATTGGGTATGTTGCTCACTTTTCTCATCATTCTCTCGAACGCTATTTTAAATGCTAATCAATTGGAAACAACGGCAGATTCTTTCGTTCCTGTCGCTTGCAGCTGCATGCTCAACAGCTAGTGTATCGGATTTCATGGTTACAGAAGCGGGTGCCTCGTTTTGTGGGGGGAAAATGTGCAACAGGTATCGGTTATCAGCTGCCATGGCCTGCTTGTCGTGGTCATTGTCGCTCGCTTCGGCTCTATTTAATCTTTGGCTTCTGCCTTCTTTATATTCTAATTACTAGATAACTTTTTTTTGTCAATGTATAGAACACTGATGTTCAATCATTTTGTAAGTTCAATTACTGTTAACTGTTTTTATATATTAATCCTTAAAAAAAGTCAAGCTTACATCTAGATAATGGGTAAGGGAGCAACAAGTTGCGCCGCTATGAAACATGAACATAATAACTCTGTGTGCACCATAAAATTATAAGTCAAGACTTTTATTAACTTTAAAAATAGACCTCCCATTCTTTGCTTTAGGTATATACCCAACTTGGATGGTCCTTGGGGTTTTCTTTATTCCCTTTAGGTAACGCATAGGTCACACTACATCACATGTCACTTTTCACTAAAGTAATACCTTAATCCTTCACTATCAGTTGCAATGTAGGCCCATTGACCCACAGACGATTAGGTGGAAGAGAAAGGAGACTTGAGCTATAGACATGACAAGGGTGAGAGCCTCCGTGCCTCGTGGTTTGTGGCATCAGTGACGGAGCTTGATTTTTCATGAGACCTTAACACAGAGGGGGCCAGACTAAAAAAGTATACAATTTTCGAATAAAAACACGTAAATTTACATTATTGAGCAAAAACCGGTGGGGGCTGGGGCACATCTAGGCACCTTAAAGCTTCGCCTCCGATGGATGTATAGTCATTATTGAGAAGAAATGTGGTATGTGGAGAAATGTATATGCAACTCTAACATGACATTGTTTGTGAAGGCATCGCGTTGTACTCACTCTATAGATTTTTTCAAGCAATACATCCATATATTTTTTTTCCACATAAATAGCGTATTTTATATTAATTATTCTATAACTAAATTGTTTATTATAATAAACTTTCTACTTCAAACAAAGTTACGAGTTTATATTTTTTTTGTTCTTTCATAATTTGGATTAAAACGTAATTCAAGTATAGATTTTTTTTTACAATATAATATAAACATTCGCTAAACTTTACATGTTGTAAATAATTTATAAAAGAGAGAATTACTATTTGCGTCTCTGTGTTATAGTGGTTTTAACTATTTGAATCCAAAGTTGAAAACTTTAACTACTTGCGTCCCTAAACTGAAATCAACTAACACCTTGAGTCCAAATTTCTAACTCTGTTAACTATTTGCGTCCCTGTGTTATAGTGGTTTTAGTTAACAGAGTTAGAAATTTGGACTCAAAGTGTTAGTTAATTTCAGTTTAGGGACGCAAGTAGTTAAAGTTTTCAATTTTGGATTCAAGTAGTTCAAACCACTATAACACAGGGACGCAAATTGTAATTCTCTCTTCATAAAATGTAAATTTTACAAACGTAATTTAAAATTTATTGACAATATGAAAATAAGTTGCAAGAAAGGAAAACAAAAGCGGGTTCACATCTAACCATCCGTTCTCACAAACAACCGCAGATGAACCACACAAATACGTACACAATGCCGTGTACGTGTGCCTCGCTCATCCGTTAACGAGCCATCGCCCTGTTAAATCTATTTACAATTTTTGGTACGGCCCAAAATATTCATTTTTTAAGATGAACATGGGCAAATCAAGTAATTAACCATTCAACCCAAAGAGAGAAAACTTCATACAAATGGGCTAATGATTTAGGCGTAGTTTGAATCTAGTGGGCTGAACACTCCATGGCCCATGTTACATTCCTTTTTTCTTGTTTATTAACTAGAGACGTCATTTGAGATCTTCAATATTCCTTGTTTATTAAATGGTTGCACGTTAAGATAGTTTTGCTTCTGAACATTATGTCTTCATTGTTGTAAGACTTGATGTCATTTGAATTATGAGATTTGTGTTGTTTAGTTTTTATTTAAGAGTGAACCTTTTCATTGAGGTGTAATTTATGACCATTTTTTTTAAATAGATTAATTTGGGTAAAAATATTACATGTCTTCGTTTGCGCCATTTTCATTTATACAATCACTTAGTCATAGTATGTTAATGAGTCACTCTTGTAAAACTTGTCAACTTAAAACGATTCCAAATAACCCGTCACCACTCATTACAATTGTATAGGCGTCGCTAAGCCTAGCAAAAGAGATGAGCCCGGTCGGGTAAATGGTTTCATTCGGATTAAAACAGGTTCACACCAAACAACGTTTGGGTTAAAACGGGTTCCGTAAGTTCCAGTAAAAAACACACTTTAAAAAAACAAAAATTATTAAAAACATAATCAGAAATAGTTATTAGATCAATCCAACTTATGAAAATTGCTTTCAAACCCAAACAATGGCTAAGATAAAGGTAGGGCTGTCCAAAAGCTCGTGGCTTGAAGCTCGATCAGATTTTGCAAGGAAGGTTTACTTGAAACAATTAGTTGTTTTCACGTTTCAACTCTTTGATATTATTATTATTATTACAGTGGAAGAAGTATATGGACGAAGAAGATGGGGCAGAGGGGGAGAGAGAGAGAGCAAGAGAAAGAGGGGGAGAGAGAGGGAGTGGGAGGGAGGAAGGGATGGAGAGGGAGGGAGAGAGATAGAGAGAAGGGGAGGGAGGGAGATAGAGAGAGGGAGGGAGGGAGGGAGGGAGGGGGAGAGTGAGGGGGAGGGAGGGAGATGGAGGAGAGGGGGGAGAGAGAGAAGTTGGGAAGTGTGTTGAAGATATTTATTATATTTTTGACACGTGGCAATCGGTTAGTGGTCCATCACCAAGAGAGGGAGAGAGAGAGAGAGCGAGTGAGAGGGAGAGGGAGGGAGGAGAGAGAGGGAGCGAGAGAGAGAGAGAGAGAGAGAGAGAAGTTGGGAAGTGTGTAGGAGATGTTTTATTATAATTTTGACACGTGGCAATCAGTTAGTGGTCCATCACTAAAGCCTTACGGAGACGTCTCAGGATCTGGGAACCGCTCTCCAAAGACGGTTGAGGTGGCTATTTCATTAAAATACCTCGGTCAATGATTATTTCCGTGGTTTTCCCTTACAGAAATGTCGGTGGTCAAACTAATCAGTAAATTTTCATTAATAAAAAGCAAGTATAATTATATTACAACAAAACGTTTTTTTAAAGGCCAACTAACACTTCTGCACAATTACTCAGGGGGATCCCCACATTATGGACAGACCCCCACGACCACCCAGTGGAGGGCCTATATGTACCTCGAGCAGCTGGGTAGCCAAGGCCCGCCCATGTAGTATCCGAATTCGGGGAAAACCAACCCCCACCTGCCCGAAGGCACGACGATAAAGAATTGGTAAAAACCCGGCCCACCAGCAGCATTTTGCTACCGGTAGGACTCGAACTCTCCACCTCCCGTAAGAACAACAAAAATGTAGTATCCGAATTCGGGGAAAACCAACCCCCACCTGCCCGAAGGCACGACGATAAAGAATTGGTAAAACCCGGCCCCACCAGCAGCATTTTGCTACCGGTAGGACTCGAACTCCCCACCTCCCGTAAGAACAACAAAAAGAGTGTCACTAGAATTGGCGTTACAACAAAACCTTAAAATTTCATTACATACGAACTAATAAAACAATTTAATGTAACTAGGTGTTTTAATGATCGCGCGCTGCGCGATACATCCTGTGGCGCGTTGTGCCACAACCGTGCTAACAGCGGTGTAAGATGGAGGCGCAAAATCGTGTAACGTAACAACGACCAAAACCAGGAAAATCGGCAAGAAAGAACACAACAGATGAACGGAGACGAAAATACTATACGAACGTAGATGAAAACTACGTAAAAAAACGTAGACGGACGGAGACGAAAAGATCAGGTGTTGCAGACGAACGGAGACGAAAATACTATACGAACATAGACGAACACTGCGTAAAAAAACGTAGACGAACAGAGACGAAAGTACAATACGAATGTAGACGAACACTACGTAAAGAAAACGTAGACGAACGGAGACGAACGTACTATACGAACGTAGACTAACGCTATGTAAAAGATACTATACGAACGTAGACGAAAACACTATACGAACGCAGAGCAAGTTGGGTTAAAGAGCGGGTATTGCAGATGAACGGAGACGAAAGTACTATACGAACGCAGACAGACACTACGCAAAAAAAAAGAAATAAATTGTGACGGAGATGGAGAAAAAAACCTAACACAAAAGTTGGTGATCAAAACGGGAAAAAATGGGGGAAAATAAAACGTAACAAAAAAGTTGGTGGCCAAAACGGGGAAAAAAGAACCTAAAGAAAGGAAAAATAAATAAAGTGTGGCAAAAATAAGGAAAAAAACCTAACCAAAAAGTTGGTGATAAAAACATAAAAAAAAAAAACTTAACAAAGAACAAAAAAAAAAAAAAAAAGTGGCGCAAAGAAAAAGTTAAAAATCTGACTATTTCTAAGAGCGCTATCTTTAATATATATATAATTAACACCATAAATTGTTTGAACATGGTAACCGCCAATCGAAATAAACGGGGGGCGTATCACTTGTGGCCTGTCGTGATGTGCCTCGTGGTCACCTGTTACACGAGCTTCGTGGCATTTTCATGTCCTTGAGTTTGCCACGTACAAAAACTCCATACCGTTAGTATTTCAATATATTTTTTAATAACATTACAATGATTATTTGAAGCATCATAATTAATATGTTATGTGGACTTGACATACAAGTTGACACAAAATGTTTAAAAAGACATTTAAAGTGCATTTCTTTATTTAAAGAGTGTAACATCTAACATGCAATTAAAGTCATTGGCATAAAATAGAAGGATATATAATACAATAATATTAGAAAAGTTAAAATGCGCAAAGGCTGGACCTATCAACTTAAAAAAACTTATCACAATAAAAATTGAAAATTTTCAACAATAATATCAAACAATCTTACATAGTATAATCTCACCCATAGATATAAAAGTTATTAGACTATCCTTGTGACTGTGGGTAAACACCGCCGTGAGCCACCGACGTGACTAACAAATAACCTGGTCACATGATCCCATTGTGATTAGAGGTGCTCACCGGCGCTGAAACCTCGTTTGTGCCGGCTTGTTCACGTGTCCACAACGGACAAACTTAGTAAGGTTTGGGGAGGTGGGATGGAGACCCTGACTCCAAAGAGTCGAACTTCTCTTGTTATAAAGATATCTTATTAGAGTCTTGCAAATGATAAAAGAAACCATTATAGAATAGCATATTTTAAAATACGTAGGGTTACTAGGTACACTCGATGTATAACAAGTTTAAACATACACTCGATGTATAACAAGTTTAAACAGAAATTTATATGAACCATGTATATTATTGAAGATCAAGGTCTTCATTAGTACTTTGGGAAGAGAGCAATGACCGGTCACATTAGTACGATAGGTCAAAGATGTAATCAATGATAATAATTCACCTCACTTAACGATTATTTACGCATTTTATGTTTCTTAAGCTTAATGGTGGTGAACAGTTGTTATGAATTAAATTCTTATAGATGATAAATGATAACGAAGATTAATGTTCAGGGCCGGCTATGGCCCAAGCCGGGGAGGCCAACCGGCTTGGGCCCATTTTTATCGGGGGCACAAATTTTTTTATAAAATACCTATGTATATGTATGTGTATTTTTTTTAAAATAGAAAAACTTATTTACACTTAAAAGTTAGGCCAATAATAATCAGTTTAAAACTTAAAAAGAGCCCATAACATTTATTAGCCCAATACCTACTTATTACTTCATACGGTGAAAAAAAATAATAAAAAAACGTCAACATTATATTCAGACGATGGCACCTGCAAAAGACAAACATTGAGAGTCAAAATTCCAAATTGCAATTTGTGAGTTGAATGTCTAATTGTTTATCATCATCTAGATTGTAATTTTATTTTAAATTTAGTATTTAAGATTTCAATTTTTTTTCTAAAAGCTTTAATATTTTAGTTATAAAAATAGGCTTTATGTTTTTTTAGAACTTTCGGTGTAGCATATTTACTTTGCTGGGTACTTAGGTTTTGTGTATTTTATATGTTTGTCGCGGATTGATGAACTATTATTGCAATTAGGTGTCTTGTCGTGCTTTAAAATTGGGTGTAATTACTTAATTATGTAATTTTACAAATTTATAATTGGAGGTATTGTTGAAGTAGCCGTAATTGAGCCTTAATATAAATTGTTAATTATAATAATTGAATAATTGTTATAGCTTTGAATTTGGATTTAGTTTAGATTATTTAATTTGTTAAAGCTTTAGGGGCATATATTTTAATGACTCGGATAGGGTACATAAATACTCGGGGACGCCTCTGTTAATGTTGTATCTTTTCCGGAAGTACTGAATTTTCATTTAGGGTATAATCTAGAAAGGTAGAATTTTCATTTTGGTTTATGATAGTTTGATTAGGGTTATTACCCTATTTATTTTTTTTAAATATAACAGAAAAAAAAAACACTTTTAGAGTTATTAATAATAGTTTAATTAGGGTTATTACTTTGTTTGTAAAACTTTTTAAAACTTTTTTTTTACAATAATTAAATAAAAAAACATCAAAACACCAAAAAAGGACCCAAAATAAATCTCTGATCCGAAGCGCCTCGCTTTGGCCATAGCGAGGCGCTTCGGATTTAAAATTTCAGCTTTTCATGCCACCTCGTACTACCCTCATTCGATATGACCCGAAGCGTCTCGTTATGGCCAAAACGAGGCGCTTTGAAAAGGGGGAGGGGGTTAAAATAGAAGAAGGGGGTGTTAATAGCTGGAGGCTTCATTTAATAGGTAAAATGATTAATAAACGACAAATACAAATAAAAATACAAAAGTTAGAATAGACAAAAGAAGGCCCTACGAATTTAAAGTTATATAATATATGCAACAAAGATATTATTATTATTTCTATATAAAATAAGAACACAATTAATATAAATAAATTTTAGTGTAATAAACGTGTATAAATAAAGAAGTATACAATATAATTAAAATTATCACCATACGTAAATTCTTCCTAATCTATATTATCTTATTAAGGAAGAGTGACGGCTAAGATAGTAATTTTGTACACCATCAAACTATTATAGCAATATGTACAAGTGAATGAAGCTTATACAATGAGGGCACAATTGGAACTTTTTATACAATTAAGACATATAGAAGGGTAGAATAGTAAATCTACTCCAATCTCATACTCACATCCTCAAAGGTTATTCCCTCCCTGCCCTTCAGTAACCTTAATCGACTGATATCTTTAATTCCTCCAACCCTCTTGAAAAATGAAACGACATCTAACCTATGAATTATTCAATTCTCTATTCCATTCAAACGATCAGAGGAGGCAACAGAGATATAACCCCAATCGCTTTGAATGCTGGTCTTCAATCCATCCTCCCAATTAGTTATGTGTTTATTTATAATGAACCCATTATTATTGTATATATGAGGAAGCAGGGATGAAAACAATCACTGGAACCCTACATCACCTTTATCATATGGGTTTGTCAGTCGAACCCTAACTTTCATCGCCATCGTCTTTGTTAACAGATTAAGGTGACTGGGCGCAGGTAACCAACGATTATGGTCATTTTTTTTCATTTATCACAATATTAGGACTGATTCTAATGGCCTGATTCTTATTTCTCTGCACTGTTTAATCTATTTATGTCAATTGCGAGGTTCTCATTATTAACTAAGTCATGTCTTGGTTAGTGTTCAGATGTCTATTACAACTAATCAAGACACATTTTGCCTCCATTCCCAGGTGATTCCTTTTTCTTCTATATATAATTAGTTAATATGTGTGATTTGTCTATTGTTTTTTTACTTATGGTATTAATGTCCCTAATGTACATTACAGAATAGAACATGAGGTGTTTTTTTATTTGATATGTACATACATATGGTCTGATATAGACTTAATGGATGTCTTTTGTGTTTGCAGATGGTCAATCATAACCCTTGAGTTGCTAATGGACCGTGTTACCTTCAAATGTATGCTAGAAACTCACTCAACAATGTTATGTTGGTTTAAGGTTCCCAAATGCATAGATAAACTTGCAAATGCTGGAATTAAGATTTGGATGTTAATCAGTGATAAGATGGAGACTGCAAAAAATATAGGGTATGATCAAAAACTTAGTTTTATTTAGTGTTAATCGGGCGCCCGCAGAACCACTCTCGTGTGGTTTAGCACCGATTTAAGACTTTATGACAATGAATGTCTCTCCTCCACCAACACCGACTCAATGTGGGTGTTGCCTGTCTACATTTTCGACCCAAGGGACTACGGTAAGTCGTCCTCTGGGTTCGATAAAACCGGACCCTACCGTGCCTCGTTTTTACTAGAGTCGGTTTCGAATTTGAGGAGAAATCTTTAAGCTAGAGGGTCTGATCTTATTGTTAGGATAGGGAAGCCGGAAACGGTTATAACTGAATTTGTTAAGGCGGTTGGGGCCGAGGCGATTTATACGCATAATGAGGTGTCGTTTGATGAGGTTAAGGGGGAAAAGAAGTTGGAAATGAGGTTAAAAGATGAAGGGGTTGATGTTAAGTACTTTTGGGGGAGTACATTGTATCATGTTGATAATTTGATTTTTAAGTTGGAGGATATGCCGACGAATTGTGGTGGGTTTAGGGAGAAGGTTAAGGGGTTGAAGATTAGGAAGACGATTGAGGCGGTTGATCAGTTGAGAGGGCTGCACGCGGCTGGGGATGTGGAGGCGGCTAAGATTCCGAGTTTGGCTGATTTGGGTTTGAATCCTACTGCTACAATGAGCCAGGTACAGTTTAGAGACGGGTTCGAAATGTGGTTTATATCAAATTTTAATACTTAAAAGAGAAATTGATATAAGATTCTATAGTTGAAAACTTGAAATGAACCCGTGAATGTGTGTCGTGAAGTTACAGTTTCTAGGTTAATTTTGAACGGTCATATGTGATGTAGCATACAGACATAGCCCTTTTATATGGTTGATAAGTTTTGGATATAAATGTAGTTTGCAACGATTATATTTACTGTTGTTTCAGGCGAAAGCGAGTGCGTCGCTTGTTGGAGGTAAGACTGAAGCATTGGAAAGACTTAAAAGATTTGCTTCTGAATGCAAATCACAACCCTTAAAAGATGGAAGTAATGATAGCAGCATGTATGGTGCTAAGTTTTCGTGCAAGATCTCGCCGTGCCTTCCTATGGGATGCCTTTCACCTCGTTCCATGTTCGATGAGTTGAAGAAGTCAGCGTCCAGGTATGTTTGTTCAGATCTTTGTCGTTTAAGGTGTGTTTGGTAGTAGCGTGTTCTGAAAGTGGTAAACTTTGAAATGAACTAATCATCAGGGTATTTCTATATGGACAGTTGGACACCGCTTTTTAGTGATGTATCCACACCCCCGGACGTATAGCTATAGAAATTGGGCACTTAAATGGGCATTTAACTCTTGGGTTTCACCTTTTAAATGGTCGTATAACGTCAAATTAGTACTTGTGTGTGCTTAGTGTGTAACTGTGTATCTGGTGTATGTATAGCCTCTCCCAAACATAATCAAACACTCAAGTAGCTGTAAGAAAAAAAAGCGATGCATGCGGCAGTGTTTGGATGTTTTTGTTCTGCTTCTAGAATAAGCTAGATATCACAATGATTGGATAATCAGCCGTTTCAGTAGTGTTATCAGATTAGATTTTTTTTTATATTAAGGCCTCATAAAAGCCAACAGACGGGGAGGCCATCGCCAAGGTACAATGTTTTGTATGCTAGAAAAGTTCTTTTGTTTAACCACCAAAAATAACCAGCCATCTCTTGCTTTGTGTTAATAAATTGAAAACAAATTCTTATTTGTGATACTCCAAATTTACTTTCAATATTGTTGATTTGTTTACGTGTTCTGTTGATTAAATTCTTTTGTGTGGGGCTCAATAAGAGCTCTTATTTGTGTTACTTTGCAATCTGGCTAATTCATCTTAAATTTTATGGTTCACATACATTTTCAGTTTGGGTGTCACCCAATAGCAACTTTCTACCTTTACCACTAACTACTTATATGAAGCGTCTTTTGATTTAAAATGTTATCACTAACATGTTACATGTCTTAGCTTTATGTGCTTCAAGTATTACCATTATCAACCATATTTGCTTGAATGTTTATTGCATTTATAATTTAACAGATTGTTGATTCCTTTTGTATAGAGTATGTGTTGTAATTCCAACATAGGTTGCCTAAGATCTTTTATATAAAAGACACCGTCACCCGATAGAGAGGGAGACTGGAGTTGAGAGATAGGAGAGAGTGAGTGACGAGATACAGAGGGGAAATGGGCGGCGTTTGTGGTTGCAACAACACTAAATTGAAGACGGTGAACGTAGTTTGTTCGCTCAAAAGAACGACGTTAGCGATGCTACTTTAACTGTTTGTTCGTCTCTGACAGCATTGGTATGTTTGATAATTCTTCCTCAAAATCTCTTGGGCATTGACTTACGTTTTTTACTTTGCTTAGTTTTGTTGGTAATTGTGCAAATGCAGGTTAGGAGGTTATCTGCTTGTGAAACAATGGGTTCTGCAACTACAATTTTCAGTGACAAAACTAGAACCTTGACATTGAATTTGGTTGAGGCTTATATATGTGGGAAAAAAATCGATCCGCCAAACAATACATCAGAATTATCATCAGGGGTTACATCTCTGCTTATTGAAACTGTAGCTCAAAATACAATTGGCAGTGTATTTGTGCCTGAGGTAATTAAGGTTCATTTTTAGTATATGTCAAGTATGCCATGCCATGACAAGTATTTCAATAAGTGTAATAGTGGGTTTTAATTATTTTGAAAATGGCAATCTCTTGTCATGATTTTGTGTTTGATAAGCAGGGAAAGATGTCGAGGTTTCTGGATCACCAACCGAGAAGGCCATTCTTCAATGTGGTGTTAATGCAAGTTGCCCATTCATACATTTTTATATTATATTATATTTTTATTTTATTGTTTCTTGTATCTGACTTGTCATTATTGTAATAAATACAGCTTGGAATGAATTTTGAAGCTGTCAGGTCAGAGTCTTCAGTTATTAACGCATTTCCATTCAACTCCGAGAAAAGAGAGGTGATGTTGTGGTGAAAACGGGTAACTGTACAGACTTCCCAGTATTCATATATCTTATTTCAATGAGCCTACACCAAAGTTATACTAGGGTAGCAACAAGAAAAGCCTAAGTATTTTCCAGAAGGTGTTATGAATAACTAAAAATTTATACATTAATTTTGTTTAGTTTTCTCGCATCCTAATCTCAAATTCGTGTACACTGGAAAGGTGCTGTTGAAAATTGTCTTAGCTACATGTACAACATACATGGACAGTAATGAACAGCTTGCTCCCGTTGATGATGTAAAGGTAGTTATTTGTAAATTTTATGAATTCAACATTATCTCTCTTTATTATTGAAAAGTTTCTGAAAATCGAGAACATTTGAGATCTCTTTTTGGGCAGTTGTTTGATAGCAATCATGATCCAGTGTTACTCATTTCTAAACTTACAGGTAGAATATTTAAAAATGCAATTGAAGATATGGTTACTGGAAGTCTGAGGTGTGTTGCTATTGCCTACCGACCACTGAAGGGAGAAACTGTGCCAACAGATGAAGAAACTGTCAAGTTGGGAATTGCCTGAGGGTGATCTTGTTTTACTTGTAGTTGGTTTGAAGGTATGTAAATGTAACGGACCTCTTGATGCTTGTGCTAACGCGTGGCTTAAAGTTACTTGTACCAAATCAATTTTTTTATTAAATGGTTTGCAATGCCATCCTTGTCGGCGGGTGTCAGAGATGTTGTCCAACTCTGTGTGAAGGCTGGTGTGAAGGTAATTAAACTGTAATGTTGATCATCGTTACATTATTGAACCTATTATTCATGTGTAAACAGTTGTCAATATACTTCAACTCATCATTATCCTGCAAGGTACTATTATATCTTATGCATTTATATGGTTTAATTTGACTGGATGTACTAGGAGATGGTCGTCTATTAAACGATGCATAAAAGATGGCAAAGGTTGCCGTTTTAATCCTTAATTTTGGCCTTTGCATCTTGTTTGACATTTATATGGTTCCATTTTGGTCCTTAACATTATATGTTCATTTTGGTATGAGCTTTTTCTAAAGCAAATATAAACGGGATTACCTGATTATGTTTTAGGCTATCTATAGTACTTATAATAATCCATTTGGTGTCTGACACAATGAATTCTTTGTATACAGTCCTATGTTCCTAACCAATCCAATCTACAAAACTTGGTCCAAAAATAAAAAAAACTTCAACAATCAAAAGTACTGCAGTTTTTTATATTGACTCTACTTTGATGTTGTTTTTACCTTTATTTGCTATCATTTGTTAGCTGTATTCACATATGGGTAGAGGTTTATGTGTGTTTTAGTGGATTGATTATTCTATTATGTAATACAATGAATGTACTGGCCGGTAATACAATAGTTGCGACATGCTTATAAAATGTTAGAAACCTAATATGGGTTGTGGTTCGTGATACACGTCATACATGAATTTGATATTAGTCGGGACACCCGCCGCAACGCGCGGGCATTCCCACTTAGTGATGTATAAATCATATCATGATAAAGGGCTTATACATTATAACATGATCATGTATCCGAACCATGCATATATAAATAAAACTTTAAAAAAGGTGTTTGGAAGAGTTAATTATTGTAACCAAAACCGCAACGCGACGGAGGCAGCCGCTAGCCTCAGGTGCTGATATGATATCTTAATTAATTCATGGGTCACTGTCGACCACCCCACATATCCAACCTACACATACAACCTGTCATCCCTACTTCCAGGTTGGTGCATGCTTGAAGCACAAAATTTAACCATCATGTACTTAAAGTTGATTTTTCTTAAAACATTTAGAGCATCCAAGATAACATGAGTTTT
>JAUTDX010003302.1:0-61433 GCA_030844895.1 Ambrosia x helenae | reverse complement strand
ATCTGATCATAACTTTATATGAAATGTCAAACACATTTTAGTACTCTAGCAGAATGTTGTGATTTTACCTTTATATTAATATGCAAACAAATTTAAAAAGAATAGTATTTGTTTGTAACTTTATATGATAATGTTTGTACATTTACTTTGGGATTTTAATATGGCACGGTTACAATCCATAAATACAATGAATTATTTGGGGTTTGAATACGGTAGTTTTAAGTTATGAATATAATAAATTATTTGGGGGTTTGAATACGGCCGTTACAAGTTATGAGAATCATTTATGTAATATCATTATATAAATTCGCAAAATCATAACTTGTAAACATGCACATGCTAAAAAAAATAAAGTTTTAAAGCCCTTTTTGTTTTTAGCAAACGTCAATCAAAGGGTCCGAATTGAAAGATTTAACAATGTCAAATCGCTTTTCAGGCTCAAATGATCCATCCAACCGCAAGTATGTAACATTGTTTGTATGGGTGCACAAAGATTATATTACGACTCAAAAATCAATAAACGCAAAATAAGAAGTAGAGGTGGCAATTAATCCGTATACGTTAGAAGCTTAAAAATCTTTTTTACCAAAGAAAATTAGGTTATTATTAAAATAAAATAAATTTTGATCATATGACACTACCTAATCATAATTCTTATAGTAAAATTGGATTTAAAAGTTGTTTATCTCACAATCCAACGCACATTTTGCCACCTCTACACATTGAAGATACGGTTTAAAAAAAAAAAGAAGTATTATAATAACTCATGTTCTGATATGGACTTGAAATAATTCTTTCTCAATGATGTCCAACAGTGCCCACAAAGATTATCAAAATTGTAGCATACAGTAAAACATGGATAATCTATCTATATAATAATTGAATACATCTCGGGTCGAATGGAGACCTTAGAGAGAGCCTGAAGGATCCATATGGCTATATGGAGCTCCGAGATTTCTTGCTATAAAAACCAATATGTTGTTTTTGTTTTTTCATTTTTCCTTTGATTTCATTCAACAATCTTCCTAAACAAACTTCCAATCCTCATTCTTCATTTTCTTCTAAGCAATCTTTCACTCTTCCTTCTTTATCTAACATCATATGTTAAATCTCCACAACCACAACCAACTCCAGGTAATGTTGCATAATTTTTAGTCATTTTTATATTGTTAACATTATCATGTTACATACAAAGTTAAACACTCGATGAGTATAGTTGTTTCTGACACCCGTTTATTTAAATCGTCTCTTTAATCCAACAGTATTCTGGCATATTAAACTATTTTTTTAATTATATTCATTTGAATCTTCGTATGTCTTATTGTGTTGTTGTTTCCCTTTTTTTCAGATGTTTCAATCGTTTGAATGACCCTGGCACAAGGAAAAGGGTGTTTATTTTTGTTGAAGATGATGTTTGACATCCAATAGTCAACAAGTTTCTTAACCATTCAAGCGGATTTTTTATGTACAAAACCAGTTTGGAATGTAAATCATGTACAAAAACATACATACAGATTTCATTCTTATATTGTTTCTTATTGTTTGAACCGAATATTATTATACAATTGTGTTTGTAAGGGCTTTGTTGTAATCATTAATTTTTTATTTCATATACATGTATTGGATTTCAACAGAAATACATGATTTGATCGGAAGATAGAAACCAATATTTGATCCTGAAAACTACATTATCATCCACCACAAACTGATATTTACTAACATGTGGCCACAAACCAAGATTTGATCCTGAAAATCACATTAAAGCGTTTAATGTGATTTGTTAAGATTTGAATATTGAATATTGAATATTACTTCACATTTATTCTTTTGTATTAATTATATTGACTGTCAATCAATTAAAAATAATTTATGTAATTTAGGTTAACCATAATAGGTGGAGTAATTTTAGGACAATATTTAAATTTCAATTTTCAAATACTAATTTGCACTACATAATTAGTGCTTTATCATTATTTATGATTTCTATATTCATACTAACATTGAAACTTTCTATAATACAAAATATAAAGAAAAAAACACTTATATTATAAGTGTAAACTACCATGTTTGATATATAACATCAATTCATATATATTTTTTCGATGTAAAGGACGTATGAATAATATGTAAACAATCTAACAAACCAATCATTTTTATAATATCGTTTGAATTTCGTTAGGCATAATTATTAGTTGTAAAAATGTTTAAACAAAAAAAAGCCACATTTCGTATATCTTATTTTTGAATTTCAAAACTTATAAATCTTTTACACCAAAATACTAAACACATAATGGAAACTTACCAATTTTACTTATACGACTTTAATAATTAATCAATACTAGCACTTCATCTATATAGATAGTTTTATTAAATCCATCTCAGTTGCTCTACACAGAATTACTTGATTGTGCAACAGCATTCCATTTTGTAAGTATTCTTATCCAATGTTTTTTTTTTTGTTATTTTATGTTTTAATATTCTACTGTTATGATATGGATATAGTCTTTTTAGAAATCTTATCAGAAAAATTCAACTTACGATAGATGATGTTTAATTTTGGTTATTCGTTTTATGAGGTCGTTTGATTATTATTGATTGACTTTGAAATACCAAAAAACATTCAAACAATAACAAATAAAAAAACGAATGTAAAACACCTTAAAAACATTTACTAACTACGATTTTGTTATTTTAATTGATACTGTTTGAATTTGATTTTGTCATGCTTAGGGTAACTGTGTTCAAATTTGATAAGTACCATTTTGTTGACAATAAACAGTTTAATTTGCTGAATAGTAGTTGAAGGGATAGGGAGCCCAACCCAGGCGGAGGCGGCAACCCTATCCCTCCAATCTGCCCTTCAGGCGCCAGGGGCCTCAAACCCACGGAGACAACTCGGCGGAAGACAGGCCACAAGCTGGTGCATAAAGACAGCAACAAATGCACGCGTGCGCCAGCACGCGGAACATTCCAAAAGACACCTTTTTGTACGACGTAAAGGGGACGGCAAAAGGAAGATTCGTCAAGATCTCAGCAGAGCTCGCACCAACGGAAGGGCGACATGTGGCGCGGGGCGGTACGACAAATACTGACAGAGACGGTGACGTGACTGTTCCCACGGCATCATCAACAGTAACCAGCAGACATCCCCCTGCTGCTGTCAGACGTCATATCAGACGGCAGCAGGTAGGCTGATCACTGTAGCCAGACGAATACCGCCGTCCGCCAATCAGAGGCTGCCACGTGTCCGCCTCAGTGGATGATCCGAACAGTAGCCTGACGTCATCCGCAGTGCTCGGCTTTTCCCGCCATTTTTCTTAGAAGACTTTCTCTTGGGCTCCAGAATGGGCATGAGCTGTGGGCTTTTTCACCTAAGCCCACAAGCTCTCCTATAAATAGAAGAATGCATCTCCTTTACAAGGATCTGAAATCTCTCATCTGTAACATAGAGCTAGGGTTACTTGTAACATTTTGTACACTCCTAAGCAATAACAAACTGGCTCTTTACAGTGGACGTAGGTCGACACTCGAGCGAACCACTTACATCTTGTGTCTTCACTCACACTCACTCACACATACTCTCACTCGGGTTTAACCTATCGGTTTGGGTAAAGGATAATCCCTGTAGTTATGTAAGTATAACCACCTCGGAGATTAGTGATAACCTCCGGGATACTTATTGTTTCTTCTGTAGTTACTTCGAGTTTAGATAAATGAATAACCCAATTATGTGTTTTGTTTTTTTAGATAGATTAGTACTCAATGGACTTTTTGTTATTTTGTAGTTTGTCATATATAGATAGACAATGTATGAATTCATCAGTAGAATAAATTCCTAATTTTAGTCTAACTTTTTACAACATTCGAAGATAACAATGGCTGGATTACAACCACAAGAGTTTACCATGGTTAATGAAATTGATGTCAACTGAAATGTGTTGCTTTAAAGCTAAAGATTATTCAGGTGTGGCGTCAAGCTGATCGTCGAAACCCTAAAGATGTTTACTTAATTGAGATGATCCTCATTGACGAGAATGTAAGTTTATGTTCTTATATTATTCATTGGATTCTTAACTCGTAACAATATTCGCCCAACAATATTGATATTCCTTTTTTTTCAGGGTGACAAAATCCAGACGAATGTATTTAAACATTTGTTTTTCAAATTTGAGAGGTTTTTGTTGGAAAATGCTTCTCTTATTATAAGAAATCCAGGAATTGGTTTCAATTCAACAAAATACAAGTATGCACCAAACCCAAATAAACTGTGTTTGAATATGAACACTCAGGTTTCAAATTATGACGATTTTCAAGGTCCAGATTTTGGGTTCTCTTTTGTCCCCTATCAAAGAATTCTGGACAAGGAGGTTGATGAAAATGTCACAATAGGTATGTATCCTCCCTATATCCTTTTTTATTATATAAAAACCATAATATTCAAAAGTAATGTTTAATAGAACGTTTGTTTATAATTCTATATAGATGTTATCGGACATGTTATCAAGTTTTTCAACAATGATGATAAAGATAAAAAGGTTATCGCTGACAAAAGAGGTTAACAATGGAAATGCAGGATAGCGGGTATGTATTATTGTTTTTGATTTTTATTTTATAAGAAATGCAAATCATCAAATATAAAATTGTTTTTTTTATACTAAACTAAAATTCATTACTTTTTGAAGGGGTTTGAGCATTTATGTAACCTTGTGGGATACGTATGCCATGGAGATGTCTAAATAGGTTGCAACTCATCAGAAGGAGAAATAATAAGTATGCGATCATATTTTGCATAAATCATTTTTTTTAATAATTTTTTGGTTGTATAATTTGTTAAACTACATTTATTTACTTTGAATTTAATCTTCATTTGTATGCCGTTATAATAAATATATGTTTATTCATTTCATTATTTGTTTTTAAATCACGTCTAGTCAAACATTTGTTGATTCATATATCTGTTATTGGATAATATTAAACTTTTTTTATGATAATTTACAATCAAACAAAATTAATACGAATTGTATTACGTAACTTTCAATAAATAAAATTTGCATGCTACGATCTTTATAGAATTTTTTTCATTTGACATGGACATGTACCGCGTGTACATGCGGGGCTCTAACCTTGTAAACTAATAAAAGATGTCATTCCACAAGATATAAGCATACCTTATGTTGTGCTTGTTCACCCTGTGTCCATTGCTAAAGCCTAACAAAATCATCACAAGCATTGTTTGTTCTTATTAAATAGATGTGTAGAAGGATTCATTGAAAAGCTTGGGTTTTATTGAAATTGAATTTGGGTTTAATTAGGAGTTATGAATGGGGGTTACATGTTAAGATGGATATGAAGTGTTCATTACACACATATATAATCATCATTATAGGTTGTACACAAGGCCAGAAATTAGGTAATTTCTAAAATAAAATAAATTTTGATCATACGACACTACCCAATCATAATTTTTATAGTAAAATTGGATTCAAAGTTGTTTATGTCCCAATCCAACTCACATTTTGCCACATCTACCCATGAAAGATACGGTTTAAAACAAAATAAGTATTATAATAACTCACTTTCTCATATAGACCTGAAACAAGTCTTTCTCAATGATGTCCAACAGTGCCTACAAAGATTATCAAAATTGCAACATACATTAAAACATGGATAATAAACTAATAAAAGATGTCATACAACAAGATATAAGCATACCTTATGTTGTGATTGTTTAGAACCCTGTGCCCAATGCTAAAGCCTAACATAACACACATATATAATCAGCATTATAGGTTGTACACAAGGCTAAAAAATTAGGTAATTTCTAAAATAAAATAAATTTTGATCATACGACATTACCCAATCATAATTCTTATAGTAAAATGGGATTTAAAAGTTGTTTATATCCCAATCCAACTCACATTTTGCCACATCTACCCATGAAAGATATGGTTTAAAACAAAAGAAGTATTATAATAACTCACTTTCTCATATAGACTTGAAACAAGTCTTTCTCAATGATGTCCAACAGTGCCTACAAAGATTATCAAAATTGCAACATACATTAAAACATGGATAATAAACTAATAAAAGATGTCATACCACAAGATATAAGCATACCTTATGTTGTACTTGTTGAGAACCCTGTGCCCAATGCTAAAGCCTAACATAACCATCACAAGCATTGTTTGTTCTTATTAAATAGATATGTAGAGGGATTCAATGAAAAGCTTGGGTTTTATTGAAATTAAATTGGGGTTTAATTAGGTATTATGAATGGGGGTTACATGTTGAGATTGATATGAAGTGTGCATTACACACATATATGAGCATTATAGGTTGTACACAAGGGGCATAAAGGGAACAAAATGACCAAAGATTGGAATTTTGTAAAGGGACCCTTCAACTCCCATCTTAAAAAATGTGTAAAATTACATTCTTACCCACTTTCCTCCTTAATAAGGTAATAGAGATTACCAAAACCGTCTCTGTGGTTTGGGTCAATATGCCAGTCCAGCCCAAAACTTTAAAAATTGCTTCAACAATCCTTGACTTTTGATGAAATAGGGCAAAACAGTTCATTTCGTTAACGGGATTAACTCAAACTTGTTAAGTCAGGGGTAAAATTGTCCATCTTTATTAAAATTATTGTCTTTTTCCCCATTTGTCTTCTTATCTATCTCACCAACACAGATTTAAGTGGGTCCCACCCCCTAACCCCACCACCACCCATCTCCACCTTTCACTGCCACCACCCACCACCATTGTTTTGAAACCCGGACTAGGAACCGCGGGTCAAAACCGGTCCGGGTTGGTGTATTGAACCGGTATGCATTGAATTGGAGGTCAGACCGGTGAACTGACAGTCGAACCGGGGCGATAGAACCTGGTTTTGGAGGGGTTGAACCGGATTTTTTTATGTTTTTTAAATTTTACCCCTATTAATTTTACGACACCATCCGGTTCTTACATCCGATCCGACTGGTTGGACCGGTCAAACCAGTGGACCAGTAATGCGACTGGTTTGACGTCCGATCCGGTTCGAAAAACATTGCCCACCACCCATCTCCACCTTAGACCACCAAAACTTATTCCTAAAAAACCTTTTATACTTCAAAATTCAAATCAGATAGAAAACACATGTTATTGATACGGGTCTTTAGAACACAATTATGCACGCTTTTTTTTTCTGTACAAGTTCCTTTTGATACGGGACTTTACATTTGTTTGTCTTCCGGTATGTTTGTTTATAAGTTGTTTATGGTGGTATCGTTGGGTCTTAATTATCCTTTCATGTTATGTGGATTTTACATGTGTTTGTCTCCATGTATGATTGTTTATAGGTTGTTTATGGTGGTATAACTATATATTCTTTCAATGCAATGTATTTAATATTTTGTGATGATTATATATATATATATATATATATATATATGTGTGTGTGTGTGTGTGTATATATATATTGAGCAGAGAGTCTTTCTGGAAGCAGTCTCTCTACCCTTAGGGTAGAGGTAAGGCTTGCCTACATCCCGCCCTTCCTAGACCCTACAAATAGCTTTGCTATTTGTGGGATTTACTGGGCTTGACTGTTGTTGTTTTTTGTTTCTCTCTCTTTTCTGTATTCTTTGCTCTCTCTCTAAGCAGCCACCCCCACCACCATTATTGAGTGTGGATCAATAGCGGTTAGAATTTTTGAAACCAGACCTGGCCATGGGTTCAATGACGACAATGACGATCTATTTTGGTCGGGGAAAAACAACAATGGTGTGTAGACGGGCGACATCGAAAGTTAGGGTTTTAGTGGTCTCAGATCGTTATGTCAGGTAGCTCAAGCCATATTATATCTTATGATTTCACTTTTTTTCTCCTTCCGATTGAATCTGAAGATTGGTTGTGATGATGTTCCATCAAAGTTTATCGGCGGGTAAGGTCTACCCTCTTCATAAGTCACTTTGTGATTCATCTCCTTGAGGTCCGTTTGGTTTACTCCGGGCAACTGCAACCGGATAGATCGGTAGTCAAGCATGATAAATTAACTTTGATATGAATTAATTAATTAGGGTTTCACCTGGCAGATGATTATAGAGGATGGGTATATGATTTAGGGTTTAGGCTTTGTTATGTGTGTCTTTAGGGAAGCTTTACCAAAATACAAGAAACCCAATTACTCTAAAAATAATTAACATAATGGTTTATTATAAACTAAAACATAGAGCAATAGCAGTAGCAGCCATGGCCTCATTGGGAAGAAGATAATGGGGAAGAAGACAATAATTTTAACAAAGATGGACAATTTTGCCCTTTACTTAATGAGATTGAGTTAACATCGTTAACGAAATGAACTGTTTTGGCCTATTTCGTCAAAACTCAGGGATTGTTCAAGCAATTTTTAAAGTTTTGGGCTGGACTGGCATATTGGCCCAAACCACAGTGACGGTTTTGGTAGTTAACTCTTTTTTTAAAAGCAACTTTTTACGCCAAAATACCATCTAAGCTTTCACTTGTAAAGATTTGAATTCAAATTACTTTTGTATGACAAACAGGGTCCAACACCGCTAGTTTAATCAAATTCCAAATTATAAAAGTTAGTCGCGGGAACAATTGGAACAAAACTAGAATACATATATCTATGTTCAAATCAGACTCGGGTTCAAGATCATAACAACATGACCCTATAATGATTTGAATTAGAGATTGATTCATGTGGGTTATGGAGATGATGGGAAAAAACCGTGCGGAACAAAATCACTACTATACATCTAAATTAAATCTACAAAATTAGCCCACAAGGTATAAGAATTTTACAACTTGCACCGTTTGGTTTTGTTAGAGCATGGACATTTATTTCTTACAAGCGTCTTCACGTAGTAATTTCTTGGATGCTTAATCTTGTACATTAGACACTAATACATGCTTAAAAAAAGATCAAGATGACTTACAACTAGCTTATAGCTAGGGAAGTTAACAAAGCTTAGGATGGACCTTTTGATGAGATTATGAGCTAATTTTTTCTTTTTAAGATCCAAGCTCTTGTTATTACCTCAAAACCTTGTTGTATTAGCCTTAAGATGAGTATTTTAGGGGTATTTAGGGATTGATTATGGGTGGGTTAAGGGAAAGTGGTGGTGGCCGTGAGTTTAGTAAGAGAGGGAGGAGGTTGAGTTTGTTTCAAATGTGCTTCAAACTCCTACATATGGCTCAAGGTATTCATGTAATTTTCTATAAATTTGAAGGGCATAATAGGCACTTCAAGAAAAAATGAACTTGGAAGCCAAGGGATTGAAAAAAAAGGAGGGAGGCCCACTCCCCTCCTTTCTTCTTACGGTTGGAGCCTTGGGGCCAAGGCTCTTGCCTTGGTTCCTAAATTTGGGTTTTTGTGTGTTAATTTTTATAGTTTCGGGTATTAGGATGTCTAGGACAATTAGTGGGCGATTAAGGATAATTAGGGAGTGATTAAGCCTTAATTAAGATAGGGTCTAGACAATGAAAAAAATGTGAGGCCTTGATTAAGGAAATTATGGGTGATGAAGGTTTCGTGGGTGCCTAATTAGGGTTAATGATTGATTAACAACGTTTAGACATTATCACTTGAATTACGGTTTCCTAACCCTTATTCCCAAGACTACACCCTTAATTAAACTTTAAATAGTCTTGAATTAACAATGTTTAGTAATTTCGGGTTAGATTAATCACCAACACATTTACAATTAGGGTTTATCATTTCATGATAAATTAGTATTAAACGACTCCTTAATGCAATCCCATGCATTCTCTCGTACATTGCTAGCCTTAAATGGACTTAGTTGATGCAAAGTTAAGTCTAATTGGGTAACTACGACGTTTATGTATATAATAAGGTTTTACATATTTACCATGGAAAAGTGTCGGGTGTCACAGATGCCTTCACTATGCTTGACCTAATTGAAGAGAAGGCACCACCAAAAAATCAAAAACAAAGGAAACTAGCTAAGTCGTCTTAGCATTAACAGTTGGTTGACGAACTTGATGCGTACAAATCAATGAAGGAATAAAAGATTAACAAGTTGGTAGAAATAAAACTGAAACAAGGTGAAGAAGTCATAGCGTTTTTGGCAGATTAACATGCAGATTTAAGGCAAAAGATGTATGTCCGAGACGCTGATACATTTGTTAAACCGCACAAAGGAGTGACGAATCTGATGTTAAAAGTCATCCTAAATTGAAAGCATGAAATAACAACCAAATCTTGTTAGCCTTGTGTTTTTAGATTTGTTTTTCACTTTTCATACTTGTTTTTTTGTTTGAATTAATGTAACTTATAATTTATTTCAATGAACGAATCAATTTAATGGTTAATTTATGTTAACTTATTTTAAATTAAAAAAAAGTTTAAGGGTACCTTGGGTTAGCGCTATCACCTATTAACCTATTTTAGGGTAATATTTGACAAACGTGAGGTTATAATGTAGGATTGATGTTTGCAAGGTTACCCTTGACAAGCACACTTTTCTCTAATTTATACTATACTAGATATTTGCCCGTGTTGACACGCAGTTCACCAACGTATGATTATTTGGAGTAGTATAACGTATAAGAAAAATAAAGTAGAAAAATTTTATTAAAATTTAAAAGCAACGAATACACATTTATTCAAATATCGCTGAAAATTTCCTTATAAACCACATTTTTTGTTTTAGTCATCACTTTCCCATCAGCATCAAGTATAAGTAACTTCACGCCTGCCCTGCTTTTAACTCTTGACAATGCGACATAAAGCTGGCCATGTGAAAATACAGGGTTTCTTAAATACAATCCAACCTTCGATAAAGACTGTCCTTGGCTTTTATTGATGGTCATTGCAAAACATACGCTTATTGGGAATTGACGCCTTTGGAACTTTACTGGAATCTTGATATCAGATGGTATCAAATTTATTCTAGGAATAAGAGTTTTGGTACCAATGTTTCCACCTGATATGATCTTGGCTTCAATAACACGCTTTGCAAGTCTGGTGATTCGTAATCTCGTTCCATTGCACAAACCATTTTGTTGATCTATGTTTCTCAACAACATAACGGGTACACCGACTTTTAGTGCTAAACGATGATTAGGTAAGGCAGAAATTTTTAAACCATTAAGGACATCAGGAGAGTATAAGTCTTCCTGTGAACGGTTATTACCATTCTCAATCTGACATATACTATCAGAGCTCAGATACTCGACTTCATCTCTAGGAAACAATGCAAGCAGCCTTTCATTTATATCATGTACGACTTCAACAACTGATGATTATAATATACATTATTAAGGCCAACCAATAGATTGGCTGCACATTATCCAATGTATCTATCAATTATATTCCACTTTCAACAACCGATGATTATAATATACATTATTATATTAACATCACCCCAAACCAATAAATGTATGGCCCACGTATGTACTAATAAATGTAAGATATATTAATATTTTAAGTTTTGATGTACTTGAATGACCCACATATGTACTAACAGATGTAATATATATTAATATTTTAAGCTTTGATGTACTAACAGATGTTAGATATATTAATATTTTAACCTTTGATGTACTAACAAATGTTAGATATATTAATATATTAAGCTTTGATATACTAACAGATGTTAGATTAAATATATTATTGAATGACCCCATATGTACTAACAGATGTAAGATTTATTAATATTTGAACCATTGATTTACTAACATATTTAAGAGATATTAATATTTTAAGCTTTGATGTACTGACAAATGTTAGATATATTAATATTCGTGATTTTCACTTGGGCCGTTTGGACTAAGGCAAAACCTGTAAATTTTGTTTTACGTGCATACAAATATGTTTTGTATATTATTAATATTAAAGACCAAACATAATATAGAGAACGTAACACTCTATTTAAACTAAAACAATAACTTGTTCCGTAAGGTAATTCTACTCTGAGAAAAGAAACAAAGAAATAAACAAATTGCGAAAATTATTTCCAAACCAACGCGTTTAATCAAGATTAACACCTTCAAACTCATTCATAATCGCGTGAAGCTATCAAATCCTCGCTGCATCTGCTGTTGCTCTGTTGTTGTTGCATCAGCTGCTGGTGTAGTGGTTGAATCTGCTGTTGCTGCATCTGTTCAAGTATTGCAATTCCAATAATGATAGCTTGGCTTCCAACAACTGCTGCAAGTATTGCTTACAGCAGTTAATTAGCATAAATCAGCCATTGATAATTTTTATCCATCATCAACTCATCTTTCAATTAGACATGGCATATGTTGATTGAATATAAGCAAAGGTTAAATGGCCATTCATGTGATTTTCTCTTAAAACAGTGATCTTACCCACATCCCCACTTGAAGTCTCCTTCAGAATATAAATCAAATGCTTCAACAACAATTTCAATGTTCTCGAGTAAGTATTATTCAAATCTCAAAAACTATTATTATTATAAATAAGCATAAAACTAAACTAAACTAAACCAAACAAACTAACCCGACCATAACGACCAACATAGATTAAACCATATCTGAATACTCATAGTTTTCTTATATCTCATTCAACCTGACTCCTTGATAACAATTCAAACAAATAAACGGTTGATATATAATTTACATAAATCATAATATTTATTATTAATAATAATACCTTTGGCAGCAGCTCTGGATTTCTCCATGTTCTTTTCTCAGGCCATCTTTGATTTCCGACCATTTCCTTAGTTGTGCTTCCCATCTGCCTGACCTTTTTGCCCTTATACAAAAATCCAAACAAAAAAGAATCTTTCAAAGAGTGGTCAAACTGTAAATCAAATAAATTACTGACCTTTTTTGCCCCGAACATCAGCTAAATGCGTCCAAATCCATCCTAAGTGTATTGAAATTCTCTAACTACTGAACACATCATATATTGGAATTTGATTTAATTACCTTATTACTTGTAGCATCTTCAACAAAGTTGTCAAGAACTTCAGTGTTGAACAAATCCATGTTGAAGAACGGCTGTTGCAATCTGCATACATCCAGAAACACAATCGCTAAACCTCTACACATTACACATATTTTGTTTTAACCATTAATACCCTTATGTTGCATCCGGCCAGCAGTGGCTATCCCTGAATGCCTTGCTCTAACCTGCATTGACAATTTATTACAAAATGAATCAAGGGACAAAAAAATTCAGTATTCCAAGTTTCCAACCCAGCACGATCGGCTGGTTATAATCCATACCAAGATATATTTGCATACGCACATTATACACATGATAAAAAACTCAACAGGTTTGTTACAGATGCATAACCTGCAGTTGTTACCTTATTCTGGAAAATAAACCTAACTCAAACATATATATGATATACTTACTGATCATGTTATATACAGTGGTTTAATTCTTTTACTTATTCGGCCGTCAGTTGCTCCTCCATGACTTCTTTGACTTCCTGGTCGGCATTTTCTTGTTGCAGCTACTCCCACAATTTACTGCAAAGGAAAGCAACAAACACAACAGTGCAATTAACGCCAAGAGTAGTCCGGCAATTCAAAACACACAGGACCATAAACCATCATTCAGATGGTGAAGACTACAACGTAGAAATAATAAATATAAATACCAGTTGCTATGAAGTCAATAATTTTGTACAGTTTACTTAGATGAACCTATAATAAACATACTATAAAACAGTTAAAAAACTATTAAGAACTTCATAATCAATAACTATAAAAGCAAGTTTGTAAAGTGAACTCTAAGACACCAAAGAGTCCCAATCTACCACACGTTCTTAAACCACTGCTGAAAATATTACTGGTAGAACATGTTAAATTGGGTACCTTAAGTCCATTTTTAACCATCGCTGAATATCAGTAACAACTGTTAACCAGTTTCTACCACTATTGAGTATCACTAACCACTGTTTTTCATCATCTGTTGAAGCTAACCACTGCTAGAACTTCAACAGACCTTCTCACAGCAATGGTTAGCTTCAACAAATGATGAAGAACAGTGGTTAGGTTCTTCACAGCAGTGGATACCTTCAACATATGATGAAGAACACTCATCAATCCACTGATCAGTCCAATGACCACTGATCAGTCCAATGACCACTGATCAGTCCACCAGAAGTTAGATCACATTCTATTTATACTAAATGTAACTTAATTTATTATATTAAATGGAACTACCAGTACCTGAGAGAACATGAAAAAAAGAATCAGTATTGGTATGCCAAATTTCACGTACCTTCCAACCTATAAACAATTTGAGCAAAGGATCAATAACAATACAATATGTGTTGACTTCTAGAGTTAAATATTTTTATTTCTAACTACAAAGTTCATGAGGTGGTCTTTCTTATCATTTGAATTTGACATAGAAATAAAATTTATATAAAAAAATTTACACTTAGCATGTCTTGACATATGAGGTCAAATATTGCACATCTAAATTTGAACTAAAGTCAAAGAAACATTGAAGTGAGGGCAAATATATAGGTTTATCACAACTGACCACAATTGATCAAAAGTGACCTTTTTAATGTATTACCACTTATATAGGTTTATGAGTCAAGTAAAGTGTTCATACCACAAGAAATCCTCTGTCAAATAGACCAAAACCATCCAATGCAATCACTGGAACCATACCAACAGGGCTAAAGAATCTGAAATAATTGAAAATTATAAGAATTTGATTAAAGACACAAAAACTAAACCATTGATATTTTATGAAAACAAACCATTAACCTTGAACATATAGCCCACAACTGACTATAACCCAAGATTATCTGCTCGCTCAATGCCACGATAAGTGCATCTTGTATAGCTCGCATTGTAGCAAGAAATATCTGCAAGTGTAAACAAAACTCAGGTTGTTATTTTTCATTTTTTCCTTTCAGTTGGAAAAAATATCATCGTTTTTAGTGTAAAGAAAACCCATGTCCATCTTGCTCAGCCTACAAAGCCATAGTAACTTTAACAGCATCAGCAACCTCTGTCACCATTCGAATTAAAGTTACTATGTTAAAGTTACTATGTAGCTGTTGACCAGCAGCAGTTGACCTCCAGTTGTTGACCAGCAGCTGCTGACCAGCAGCTGTTGACCACCATATGTTATTATTATTATCAAATGAACCACATGAGGTTTTAGTATTGATTATTAGAACCGTTTATTACTAAATGAAATAAACGGTCTATAATAGGATGGTACAATACTTACACGAATGAGCAACCATAGGTTTTGCGCCTTTTCATAGCCATAGCCGCGTTCTCCTTCACACATCACTCTCGACAATAAATGCATATTTACTTTAATGAGGCTGCAATTACCAGATATGTCAATCGATTAACAATGCATATTTACTTTCGCTATGATAAACAGTTACCAAAAAAGAATAACAATTAACAAACCTCTTCTTTTTTTCTATTCAGGTTTGGGAGGCTCTTTTTCTTCAAGCTTCGGCTCCTCGGCCGGAGAAGAACAAACTGAGAAAGATCATTACCGATCTACAAATGCCCAAGAGAAGAACAATATTAATATAAAAACAACACAACGACTCTCAGTGTAATAATACTTACAAATTCAAGGGAGAACATTATCATTTTTATCAAAATAAACCTTTATTATTGGCGTTTTCATGAAATGGAAAAAAAATTACGTTTCTCAGATTTCTTAACCAACATTTTGAAGACTCCCCTCTTAATGAGCAGCACTGCAGTGGTTGCTTGCCACACATCTCAGCCTTATCTGGCAGATATTGAACACCTGGCGCCTCCCTCGTAATCCTTTCATCCTCTTCTTCGTTTTCTTATACTCTTTCGTTTTCTGATCTAACTTAAGCAGCAGTAACCTTCAACCATCTTCATCCGTCTCTAGATTGGTGGACCAACATTCAACCATCTTCAACCCTCATCAAATAAGTTTGTGCTTTGTGTAATATAAATATATAATAATATTTTCATATGAAGAGGGCTGCAAGCTGTTCTTCAGTTACCTAGATTCATGTATACATTAAAATAAGTAAATAATAACAGCAACAATTGTCTCAATAATATTAATAATAATAATAACAACAACAATAAACATACCTTGACCTCTGAACTTCTGATTACCTTGACCTCTTCAGTCAACGATTACTGGTTGACGTATTACAAAATTCAAAGATAGGAGACAATTAGTAAATTATTTGTAACAGAATAATAATAAAAATAACAATAAAAAATGCAAGCTTAACAAATTACCCCTTTTGCTGCATATTCATCTCTAATGGATGGTTCAATATTTGAGTTGAAGTTTCATTGATGATTCCAAGCTATCATATCCACCAGCCATCAAGTTTATAGAGTCCATATGGTTCAGTTTTGATTCAGATTTGCAATTTTTTAGAGCTTTCAGCCATGAACCATTTCCATGAGTTAGGTCTGAAGTTGGTGAGCTGAAAGATTATATGGTCCATAAAGGTTTATCATTTTTCAAATATTAAACACAAACAAATCAAACCTACTTTAAGAAATCCCAAATACTTACCTCTGATCTGTTGCCGTCGTCGTGACGCCCTTGCTGCTTCTCCTTTTTTCTTTTTTTTCCCCTTCTTTTCCTTCTTATTCTTCTTCTCACCTTCGTCGCACTCCTCATTGCTTCCCATGTTCTTGATTTGCTTTCAAGATCGAAGGCTGATTACTGAAACCTAAACCCCCAAATCTGAAAAATTATTTAAAACGAATCAACAATAAAAAAAATAGGTTAATATCAACAATCGATTATCCCTGAAAATCATTACATATGAAAATCATTATAAAAAACAAACAATTCATTAAATATGAAAATCATTATAACATACGTCTAATATATAAGAGCAACCGTATTAACAAAATAGAAACAATGGTTACCTTGAATGAGAGACACGAAGAAGATGAATGATCGGAGCCGACGAACACACACAAAACAAACAGACAAAGATAAACAATCGATTAAATCTGAAAATAACTATAACAAAGAACAATATGTAACAGGAATAGTATGAAAAAGAAAGAAAGAATCATTACCAATGATCGGAGATGGAAGCTGTGGTTTGATGAAGAAGAAACGATCGCCTTCTTCTTCTTCTTCTTCAGATGAGAGAGAGCGAATGAGAGAGAATGAGGAGAAGAAAGACAACGTATGTTTTGATTTAGGGTATTGATTGGGTAGGTTAATGATATTAGGAAAGTATTAATTGACCTTTGACCATATTTATGTATTATTACTCTATTTTTATTTTTTAAAAAAGAAAAATTTTATAAATTACAAGAGGTGGACACATGACACAATATGGGAAGAGAGAGGAATTGAGGTGAAATATGGGAGTGCCAAGTGTCCTCATGGGCTTTGTTTTATTAGATGTATAGATTATAATGCATTTGGAAGAAAGAATATTTTATGATACCTAAAATCTAAGAAAGTATTTTAGTTTAATACATAATTCACAATCATAAAGTGTGTGTAAATTAGTCTTTCAAACACTAATTACACTTTAATCCCCCATTTTAATTGCATCTAAATTCTCTCATAATTTAACCAAATTTTGGATGATTTTTTAGTACTTATACTTTAGTCTCCCTATAAAAAACTGGCTACTCAACGATTTTTAAACACCGGAGCATTTCCGTATGTTAAGTTATTTGAAAAAAAAAATTATACCACGAAAACGAGCATTTTATTCTCGTAAATTCGAGTATAGTATTTCTATAGTTTTCTAAATTAAAAGAATTGATATGTTACGTGATCAAGAATATCTAGGGGTGACCAGTTATTGAACTGTTAACCAAAGCAAATCTAGAAACAAACAAAACCAAAACGAAATCAACCAAACACCAAAGTTACTGAAAAATGAATTAACCAAATATCGATTATTAGTTTTTTTGTACCCTCATTTAACAAAAAATAACTGAATCGAACTATCCATGGTTTTATATCTAGCTTTTATACCTCAAGTTCACGAATTTCATATTTTATACTGCAATTTCATGTATTTATGTCTAAATTTCAGGTATATCTAAGCAAATGTTTTAGCGCAAGTTTGGTTTTGGTAATTAACTGAAATTAAACAAAACGAACCAAAAACTATTGATTCAATCGAATAAACCAAGCTGATTGATCGAAAACCGATGGATTAATAAAACAAAATTACTTTGGTTTCGACTTTGGTCGAAGATATTAACCGACCAAACCATGCACACCCTCGTAGTTTCTGTATTTTCCATCGCATCACAAAAGCACCCTTCTAACACTGTAAAATATAAGTAAATATTATTTACAATAAGTTACATTTATTTATCATTTGTTAACATTTTTAAGATGAAATAAATGTATAGCATAATGTGTGGAGACATACAATATTTTCTTAAGAGCGGCTAGTTTAGGAGTGACAGAGGTGGTCATATGATCAGTTAGGAGTTACAGCGGCTAACATGTGATAGTTGAGGTTATTAAAGTCCAATAACCCTACTTAAAAAGAGTAAAAATATATAAACGTAGATTTTATGTAAATGAAAAGTGCGTATATAGTTTAGTTATCCTACAAAAACTAAAAAATAAGAATGGTAAGAAGCCACCATAGAGTGACACGTGTTCAAGTAACTAAATTGAGAAGGATAGTTTTGTCAAAAGAAGAAAAAAATATGCACAATAAGTTATTTCCCCTCATTTTTTAACGTCCGTAACTTTTTATATGTCGTCTTTAAAAAAAAATACCATAGAATTGAACGTCTTTTTATCTTTAATATGAGTATCCTATTGTTGTACTTTTGAAAAGAAATCGAAAACCCAATTGTGTAAGTCATAGTGGAGATAACGTAAAACACAATGAGTACCAAACTAAAAATATAATGAACAACGAACTATAAAATACAATGAATATCAAAAGAATATACAATGGACGACATATTAAAAACACAAACGAACAACACGATAAAACACAATGAACAACATAATAAAACATATGTACACTAGAAAGGCAAAACCCAATTACTTAAAGACAATGAACAACGTAAAACACAATGAAAACATACTAAAAACACATTGGACAAATCTAAATCATGTGTGGGCTAAAAAAACACAATGACCATATTTATAACACGCATGTGCATACTATAACAATGGACGGGCATAAGACACAATGAAATAAAAAAAGAACAATTAACATGTATTTTTTTTTTAATTTTAATGTAGCAATCTGATACTCATATTAAAGAGAAAAAACACTTATTAATGTGGTGAGTTTTTTTAAAAGAATATCGTATGAAAAAGTTATATAGGTTTTAAAATGATTTGGGAAATTGACATATGTCTTGCATGTGGAGAGAGAATGTCAATAAATGTGGGTTTTCATTGTCCTCCTAATTTAATATTTAATTTTTTCATAAGATTAATCTCAACCTTTTAAATCTAAAATCAATAGACCAAAATCTTTCTTACCATTTCTAGAAAAAGTATCATTTGGGTATGTTTGGGAAAACTAGCTAATGGCTGGCAGCTGTAGCTTTTTAAATATATTTTAGTATTTGGAAGAGTATCTGGAGCTTTTACTTAAATGTATAAAATGACCAAAATTGGCATAACTTAAAGTTTGTATGAATGTTTTTTTATAGTAAAATGGGTATTTGTGTCATTTTGTTCATTAAAAGGTTGTAGCTGGTAGGATTTTTTTTCTTAAACATTAGTACTAGTAGCGTTTTAATATAGAGCTTGTTCTTCTAACTTAAAAACTTCAAGCTCTTTCAAGCAAACAAGGCTTTTGTATTTTATCCAAACCCTACAAATACAAACAAGTATATATTTATTTTATCTTTGTATATTTTTGGAATTACATTTCCTTTCTAAGTGTGTATTGTTGATATAATGAGATCACTTCATCATGCAAAGTATATTGTTTTATAAATGATATATTTTTTACTTTACAGAATTGGTTAAAAAATATATACATGACCAAAAACCATGTTGGGTGGTGTCCTAGTTTAATTTTGTAGCCATACGTTTAAGAATAAGAACAAAAGCCATTCTTTATATATATATAGTGAAAGATAAGAAAGAGTTCTTACTTCACAACATCTTCATCTTGACATCTCTGGGGTCAGCTCTACTCTACTTGTTCGGTTGAAGTATTGAACCATGTCTAGCATTTCCTAGCTCAGAGATATGCTACTAACAGATAGACAACCTATTAGAAGGGGTCGTGAGGCTGTAGCCTTGGTGCCACCCCTATCAATCAAGTCAAAGTTCTATCAAGTATGACATATTGTATAAGTAGTGTGCATTTGATGTATAAAAAGCTGAGTACATAAACACATCGTCTAAATGCGTCTATTTAAGTTAGGAATGAGATTGGCAACGAACCCCAACTACCGTACAAAATGGCGGTATGTAAGGGTGTTCACGGTTTGGTTTCAAACCATGAAACCGTCCAAACCGATTGTCGGTTTGGTTTCACGGTTGGTTTTTTTTACTTAAATTTTGGTTTGTTGGTTTCAATGTTTTCAAACCGTAGTAAACGGTTTGGTTTATGGTTTATATAAAAAGCCAACGGTATCAAACCGGACCGAACCGTAAATATTTATTAGATTAAACCTTTTTAAATATTTCATATATTGGTTCACGGTTTCTACATAACTAAAATTAGAATAGTTTCACGTTTAATTAAAATTAAAACTGGGCTAAGCCCATTTTCAACTTTTCACTTTCTCAATCTTTAACTGAACCCATTCAGTTCTGTGCATCATTAAAATTCCAAGTTTAAGCCAAACCGGAACCAAACTGTTAGTATTAAATCCTAAGCCATCTCAAACCGTGAAACCAAACCGGAACCAAACTGTTAGTAACGGTTTGGTCTAGTTCGGTTCAGGAATTCTACGGTTTGGTTTTGGTTTAAAAAAATAAAAAAACCGTTACTAATGGTTTTGTTCACGGTTTGACCTCAAAACCGCGAAAACCGGACTGCGAACACCCCTAGCGATATGGTACCGGTTCAGTACTAGTAGTGCAAAAATACCAAAACCGGCTAGTATGAAACGGAAAACCCTAAAAATGAATATTGGTATCAATTTTGTTTGGGTATAGTACCGGTACTCGGTAAAAAACGTCATCCCAAATTTTAATTATTTTTATATAATTATATATATGTAAAGTACACTCTTTGAGAGGAGTGGCGTTTAAAATCTATTGCAAACATCAAATCCTATAGTATATCAGCCTCAAATCTTTCTTATTAACATTATAAAACCAACAGTAATCAATATAGAGCTCACTTCAGTATATAAAAACACAAAACAGAGATTGTAACAAAGGTTGATCTAGGTGACTATCTGAAAGTCAAATGTAACCTCTTCTCTGAACCAGTTAATACCGTTACAAACAATATAAAATATGTAAGCAAATGGCTAATCCCGCAAACCATTATTTTTGACTTCATCGTCTTGAAATATAATCGAGATGCAAGATGATACTGCAAAAGCCGATATGTTCATTTCTTTCTTCTTCTGGTATACTTGAATGAATATTGCTGCTATGTACACTTATAGGAACTTAAAAGTTGACTTTTATTATATAGCTTTGTATCCATTGGCTGGTCAAAACTCGCAAGCATCCGTTTTTGACCAGCAGCCACAATTGGTCTTCTTAATACCTGCACATAAGAATGTGTTTTACATTTGCTTTAGATCACGTTGACTTGGGTCAATGCTCATAATGGCTATTTGACCTGCATTTTATGTTTTACTTGCCTTAGATTATTTAAAAATACTAAAAATGTTGCACAAACGGGCCGGTGGTCAGAGAACCGTGACTCCCAACGTGCATATGACTTCTGATGGATCCCGTTCCCATACCACAGTATTCTGTCACACCTGCAAGTTTAGGTTGTTAACAATGCACAAATCAAGCCTATAATGGTACCATGACACCCATGTGATTAAAAGTGGTAATTTGGCTCATTTACTTATACATGGTCGATTCACATTTTTTTTTTGTGTTTTATGTGGTCAAAGCGTAACTAAACATTTTGTTTAACAACAAACGGGTCAAACGGGTCTAAAAGTCTGCCAAAATGTATCTTTAATGCTTGCAACCTCTTAAATTGTCTCATCAAGAAGAGTTCATTATTATTTTAATACTATAGTAAACATACAAATTATTAATATAAAATGTGGATGAAAACCATTTAAGGTCAACCCTACTGATGTGCCCGTTTGACCACCTAGCCTAGGGGAACAAAAACTAAACCATGTCCATGAAAAAGGGGTGGCAAAAAATGTAGATAGGCTGCTGAAAGATCGAGCCGAGCCGAGTTTCAGCCTAAAAATAAGTCTGTTTAATAAACAAATTCGAGCCCGGGCTTCACTTACCGAGTTCATGTAGGCTCGCAAGCATAAACAAGCATATTATTTAAATGATTTTTATTAAATATTATATATATATATATATATATATTGAAATAGTTATGCATGTATATGAAATTACTGAAGCTCGAGCCCGGCTCATTTACACCTGTACTCAAAAGTAATTTCTTTGAGCAACAAAAGTCAAAGCTGCATATTTATCGCGATGTAGCTCATTACCATGCGGGTGTTCTCCTTTTGCTCTTTGATTGTATAGTGTCTCCAGCATACAAATCCGAGTTGTATGAGTATTTATATGTTGGTGCAAAAAATATCTTCCCTTCTTTCCATCCTGCAAATACTCTCCCAGCTTCTCTTTCAATCTTAAGCTATTCAAACATTCCATGAAACACAACGAAAGAAACATTAGTTGTTGCTTATTACATACCTTCGTTAAAACCCCGTTTATAAAATGATAAAAAAACATCTAATATTTTCAGAAACATGGTAATTTCGACCCCTTTACTTATCAAAGGTTCAATTCAGGATATATTCTCTCTTAACGGGTCAAACGAGTAACAAAAGCAGCTTAAAAGGAAACCCATCAAACGAGTCGGAAGTCACCCATCGTGTTTTTTATGCATCATGAAATCAACATATAAACTTTTAATACAAAAAGTGTTTTGGGTTCACCCAGCCTGTAAATAGTACCCGCTACCTGAACTATCCATATTTATACATCTAAATATTATCAAACATACAAACTATAGAATTAACATCGTATGAACGAGCTTACAGAAGTACCTGATCCTTGTTAAGAAGAGCATCCCAGTCATTCAGCTCTAAATGTTTCTTAGTTTCGTGGTAACTAAGAGCGATTCGATAGTTTAAGTCCCCTAACCAAATGATGCGACTGGAGAAATCATCATAAGATGAAACACACTTAGATCTTGATGTATAATTTAGTAACATATATAATTGAAAAATAATTGTAAAGCAAGGTGCTTACTCGTGGTCCAAAATTTTATCCGGCACCTTAGTATTATGTGACCTGCAGATCTTTGGAAACTGCGTGCTTTTAAGTATCTCTATAACATCTAAATTCCTACGCAGCTGGTCCCCTTCTTTTTCTCCTGATGCTAAGTGACTAGCAACAAAGCAAAAGCTCGTTTGCTTGATGGTCATGCTCACCGCGATACAACCCTGTAAATAATTAAATTGTTATAATAATAAAAATAAGGCATCTCGTGCAGAACTTATGTCAGGACCCACCCGTAGTGCATGTGGGGACGCCTCTTCCTTAAACACTATTCATTTGGTGACAGTGAAAAAAGGTAACAAAGAGAACTCCGCATACGGAACCACTAGGTGGGCCCCATTAGTACTGCATGGAGAGGCCTCTTCCCTAACAAAGAGATGTCTGCATGCAGAACACTTATGTGGGCCCACTACTACAGCATGTGAGATGCCTCTTAGCACTATGTTCTGTGTGACATATTGTGGGGTTCCACTTGTAATATGAGAGTGAGATATCAAATGATGTCATACCTTATTCCCGAGACAACCCAAAATCCCGCGACTTATGCAAGAAGTTCTTAAGTGGCCTATGTACGGAACAAGCTCTTTTTTAACCCAAATTGTAACAAATATTCCCACCATTTGCTTGCTCTTTATAAGGCTATATCTCAAATGTTGATTCTTGCTAGGGGATGCAGCAGCCACACCGTTGTTAAGGTTATCATCCTCTTCTGACGAAGATGCATATTCATAACCATTTGACTTTGACTTTGACTTTTGACATGCAAAACATGAATCCCGACCATAACTCTTTCTTTCAGGCTCGACGACAGCGCAGTTGCAACTCTTAAGTATTCTTCGACTCTCGGATCGAAAGGCTCTGCTGGCTGTTTTAAGGGACGTTCTTTGCATGAATAGCGAGCCGCTGCCACTACACTTCCTTTCAAAAGCGTATGAGTTCGTATTTGTTCTATTTAGAGGAATATAATTGTTATTAGGTGATTTATTGAGGGATTGACTTATTAACGATAGCCATTTTGCTGCAGAACCATTGTCTTCTATGGCCAACACATTTCCAGCGTTCAAAGGAACTATTTCCTGAAAACTGATAGCAAAAAACAGTTTTTAACAGCATTACATCCATTTATGTCAGAAAATAATAACAGTATTTATTATTGATATATCAGAATCTTTGAAGGAATTTACAAACAATAGGATATTGTTTAAAAAAGCGCATGGTGCTCCAAGGCGTTTAGGTCCCCAATTTTGACCCATATGTGCATGACGAGGGGGCGCCTCAAGATCCTGACGCGATTTCCTGACCGCCTTGTGCACCTTGTGCATTAAGCGTGCCTTTTTTTAAATCAATAGGAGTATAAGACTCACCCTAATATGTATATATCAGATTGACAATGAACTTGCAGAAAGTTATCAAGATCGAGATCACTAGAAGGAGTTTTACCCGCTACATTCCAAGTTGCTGCAAACACCCTAATAAAACATCCAAAAAAAGCGATAATAGAATTAGTAAATTTATATAATACGGAAAGGAAGAAAAAGACATGATTTTGCACCTGAGGGACTGCACATCATGACTCATTGCCATAGAATCCAACAAACAAATCGCGCTACCAACTTGAGCTTCTGCACAAGTGATGGACCAAATTCAAGATTTTATAACCCGAAAAAAGGCGTTAATTTAAAACCGACGATCAACGAAGGGTGGATATAACGATCACATGGAAGAAAAAGGTAATACAATATTTGGAATGATCTTTCTTTAAGGCATCAAGTGATATTGGACTCATATCTTTCCTATTGTTGCTTAGTGAGGTTATAAAGCAAAAAACTTGAACATATTCCCACTTTTGTTTTCATCAAATTATTATATTCCTAATTATCTTATCTTCTTACAATCAAATTATGGTTTCTAATTCTCTGTTATTTAGGAAAGACATTGACCAAAGGCTACATGTCACACAACTTTTAAACTAAAAAAAGACTTCAATAAATTCAATAAAAATAAAAATTAAAGGAATACTCAACCTGTGGGATCATAAGAATTTTTCATTACTTTACTTTCATCTCCATTATTCATCCTCATTGACAAAAATTTATGTATAAAGGACTGTGAATCATACATTAAAAAGAAAAAGGGAAATTAATAACAGAATAATAAAAAAAAGAAATAATATGTAAAATATGGATAAAATTAGTGAATCAAATACATAATGCAAACCTTTTTATTATCTTCATTTCCACCAGTCATTTTCACATGGGTATGAATGTATGATCAAGAAACACAATCCTTCAACTGAAAAGATCTAAAATTTAATTAAAAAAATATAAAAAATGGGGAAAATATATATAAAAAAAATCAAATTCAAGTTTTAATAAAACAGCACACACAAATTAATGTGGGGATTAATGTGATAATGTATGGATATGAAGAAAGAGATAAAGATTGAGAGAAAGTTGACCTGAAAAACATTTTGTAATTTGTTGTATCTGATAAAGATTGTGTTTATGCCAATTTAACAGTTGTTCGAGTGTTGTGGTGAAGACGTGATAGAAGATCAATTTAAAAGATTGTAAAATATATTTTTAATTAAATTATTATGAATTATAATAATATAACCAAGCTCGCACTTTTTGTTACATAGTAACCTTTTAGATTATTTTACTTTTTTGGTCAATGAATCTTTTAGTTTACATTTACTTTGTAATTATACGAGTAAACTACCTGGAGAAACACTAACAGAAACGACTATTCGGGTCATGCCTTGACCGAGTTGAATATGAGAATCACACCTTGTTTTTCTTCTCTTTTTCGGTTCAGATCTGCAAGAAAGGAAAGGAAAGTTGGGAGTGGAGGTGACTGCAAGGAGACTACAAGTAGAATCAACGTACAGACACAAAAAGTGATGGTGGCTGTCATAGTTGTTTTGGGGGTAATCTCTTGTATGCCCTGATTATAGGGCTTTTATGGGCCACCATCATAGGCCCCTAACTATATGGGCACATAGCCCATTGGCACCAAGCCTAGTTAGGGGTTACCTCCACACCCAAATATTAGCAAATAATATAACAAGTAATAAAATAACGAACATGGTATGTCGGGTCAGGCACCATACCTCTACACTACCATTTTGGCCCCTGAGGTTTGCCCAAAAATGTTTGTTTAGACACCAAACTTGATTTTTATCACTGGTAACCCTGACATTTCATTTTGGTGCCACTTTGGACACTTTTTTTAACTTAGTTAGAAAAGTCAGTTAACTCCAAGGGTAATTTGGTCATTTTATCTCTTAATGTTAAAAACACATATTTAACCATTCTTCTTCACAGACAATGATTCAAACACAGTTTCTTCCACCTCTATTCCAAAAAACCCTAATTCCCAAATCATAGAAACCAAAATCAAACATTTGTTCACGTATGAAGCTATATCAGCCTTCATATTTGGCCACCAATTGGGTATCTTCAAATCCTTATACATCTTATCGGAACCAGGGTGAACAGAATACCGGGATTTGGGAGCTTCATCCAAGACAAGCTCTCGCAAATTCCCAAACAACGGAACCCAAACACGCTTTGCGAAATAATGTAGGCCATCCAACCTAAGCTCAAGATGTTTATCAGCACCATGCATGGTTTCACCTTTAAGGTTTTCCTCCTTCAAAGCTTCTTGCTGTGCAGAACAAATTCGATCAGGCAAACCAGAATGGATGTAGAGCTGCAAAGCTCGAACACGACGAGGCTTAATGAATTCCTTCCTACTTAAGGCATCTGCTACCAGATTCGCCTTACCAGGATGGTGCTTTATAGTGCAATCATAATCATTAAGGAGTTCGACCCATCGACGCTGTCGCATGTTCAACTCCTTCTGATCAAAGATATGCTGAAGACTCGTGTGGTCAGTATAAATGGTGCACTTCGTACCATACAAGTAGTGTCTCCAGATCTTAAAAGCAAATACAACCGCACCCAATTCCAGATCGTGGATGGCGTAATTTTTCTCATGAACTTTAAGCTGACGAAAAGCATACGCAATAACCTTTTCGCGTTACATCAACACACAACCGAGACCTTGGACAGAAGCATCACAATACACAACGAAATCATCTGTGCCCTCAAGCAAGGACAAGATAGGCGCAGAATAGAGTTTAAGCTTCAACGTCTGAAACGCTAGCTGTTCCGAATCACCCCAGTCAAACTTCTTATCTTTCTGGGTAAGAGAGGTGAGGGGCCGAGCAATCTTCGAAAATCCCTCAATAAAACGACGATAGTAATCGGCGAGACCTAGGAATTGCCACACCTCAGTTGGCGTCTTCGGTGCTTTCCAGTCTCTGATGGTTTCTATCTTAGTTGGATCGAGATGAATTACCGATTCATTAACCACATGACCAAGGAATTGAACTTCACGCAACGAAAAGTCACATTTAGAGAACTTAGGATAGAGTTTTTCTCGTCTTAAGAGTTCCAAGACTAGTCGCAGGTGTTCTTCGTGGTCCTCTATGCTCTTGGAATAGATCAGAATATCATCAAATGAAAACAATGACGATATTATCAAGATACGGCTTGCAAACAAAATTCATCAAATCCATGAACACCGTTGGTGCATTAGTGAGACTAAAAGGCATGACCAAGAATTCAAAATGGCCATAGCGAGTTCGAAAAACAGTCTTCGGAATATCGGCTTCCTACACCCTTAACTGATGGTGCCCGGACCTCAAATCAATCTTTGAATAAAAGCTGGACCCTTGAAGCTGATCAAATAAATCGTCGATACGGGGATGAGGATAACGGTTCTTGATTGTCACCTTGTTCAGCTCACGATAATCAGTACACATGCGAAGGTTTCTGTCTTTCTTCTTAACAAACAAGATAGGGGCTCCCCACAGGGATGAACTAGGTCAAATAAATTCCTTCTCCAATAACTCCTAGATTTGTAGATAATTCTTGCATTTCGGGAGGTGCAAGACGATAAGAGGCTCGAGCAATAGGGGTTGCACTAGGTGCAAGATCAATACTAAACTCGACCAAACGCTGAGGCGGAAGGCCAAGTAAATCTTCAGGAAACACATCTGGAAAATCACGAACCATTGGAATATCTTCAGTCTTCTTCTCTTCCACAGATGATACAGAAACAAGTGCAAGAATGGCGGTGTAACCCTTTCGAAGATATTTATGGGCTTTCATACACGAAATAATACTCAAAGGAACACTACTTGTCTCACCATGCACCTATAAGATTTCTCCATCAAGGAGAGGAAGTCGAACGATTTTATTAAAATAAACGGTTTCTGCACGATTCCGAGATAACCAACCCATCCCAATAACCACAACAAAACTACCCAAATCAACCGGCATAATATCGATGGAATATGAATGACCTGAAAGCTCTAGACGACACCCATTAAGAATGTGTGTAGCCTCAATTTCCTTACGATAAGCCAATTATATCAAGTACTTAACCTCTAAAGGTGTAGGCACTACGTCTAGAAACTGACTAAACCCAACATATATCAAACTTTTATCGGCACACTAGAATCAAATAAAACTGAAGCATAACGATCGTTAAGAAGGAACGTACCAGTAACTGTGTCTGGATCCTGTCGGGCTTCCCCCGAACCGATGATGAAGGCGCACGCATTCCTGCCGCCACCCCCGTTGTTACCATTACCATTTCCAGTTTTCCCACCATCACTCTGCTTCAACTTTGGGCAATCCCGCTTAAAGTGCCCCGCTTGACCATAAATATAACAACCCTGATTTCCCTGCAGAGTGGGAGTAGTAGCAGTAGCCTGAGCCTGCTTTGGCTGAAGATTGACCCTATAATCCTTAGGCTGATGACCGAGCAGGATACATCGATGACAACGGAACTCATCACACCCACCAATAGGATGAAAACCACACTGATTGCACTACGGATTCTTGCCAACTTACCCACCTAGTTTTTGACCAGGCGATGATCCTGACGCTTCAAACTATCTTGATTGCTGATGCGGCTAAATTAGAGTCGAATTCTTACTAACACTATCCCACTTCCTCTTGTTGCTCTTATGGGATTTCAGAGCTGCACCCCTGGGAGTTAAGACACCCTCCTCTACCTTCTGGTTAGTCAGCTTATGAGCTAACCTGATAGTACCCAAAAGAGTAGTCGAATCGTTAGCAGTAACCAACCATATATCCTCAGGCACTAACCCAACAATATAGTGCTCAATCCTCCTAAACACTAGCATAACTAAACCCGGACACATAACCGCTAACTCATGATGCTTAGTAGTGTACTCCTCGATCTCAGAACCCACTATCTTATGATTCCATAGCTCATGTTCTAACTTTTACACCTCATCCCAAGGGCAATACTCACTTCGGAGATGATGAATGAACTCATCCCATAGCATAGAGTTGGATTCACCCAAGCCAAGAGTCTGAGTGGTAGAACTCCACCATGTCAGAGCAGGACCTTCCAAGGTACCTGAAGCAAATATCACATAATTCTCAACAGGACAATTACACATCTCAAACACCGATTCCACCTTCTCAATCCACCTGAGCAGTCCCACTGCTCCCTTATTCCACTGAAAGTGTGAGGCTTGCAATCCATGAAAGCCTTGAACGTACAAACCGGCTGCACCTGAGGAGGTGGTGGTTGCTGGTTAACAGCATTCCTTGTATAAACAAGCAACACTATTTAACTAAAACGAAAAGAGATACCAGAAAAATTACGTAAGAGTATTAGTAATTAAATTACCACCAAGGCCTTGAGCTTGTGCGGCCAAAAAAGCAGCTAAAGCAATATTCACTTGCTCCTGGATAGATTATTCAACTCTGCCTGGGTCATGTTGATGTTACCACGACCACCGCTGCTGCCGTGACCACCATTACGTACACCACGTCGACCACCGCGAGCTCCTGACATCTTCTGACATTCACAAAGAATGAGATATTTAGAGTCATCACTAGTATGAAAGTACTAGTAACAATGATATAAAATCAACCCAATCAGACCAATTTTTATAAACTACAAATCATCCAACCAAGATATCCAAACTAATGGGAGGGGTAAGCACTACAACTCATCTACCCTAGAATGCGATATAGAATAAGAATATCCAAGTGAACAGACACTTAGTGGCATACTACGATGAGTACAAGTGCAAGATAGTGTGTGTAGGCAAGTGTGTCTATTGGAGCATAGAAGGGAGATGTTCAAATCCTGAACAAATCTCTAAAATAAGTCGAAAGTCACTCCAATGTATGCCACCGCCGTGTAGATCAACAAGCTAGCCTCTTCTTCTTGAAAAAACAAAGAAGAAGAAGAAGAAGAAAAGATAGAAAAAGAAACAGAAAAAGATAAAAGATAGAATGGATGATGCAACATATAAATGATGATGACACCGACACACCCCTGCAATGTTAGTTAATTCCCACTTATTACAACTCATAAGTGTGTCACCGTCTAGTGTGTGAGACTCGGCTATAGACCAGACTCTGCATGCAGTCCTAGTTCACTATAACCATTGGCTCTAATACCAATCTGTCACACCCTCCAATTCCACTTGCGGGGTTTTACCGCAAGACGTGTGATACACCCGGATACAAGTCAACGGTCACAACAAACGACAACTATATAAGTAAAATAACGTAAACCAAACCATGCAGTTTTCAAAGTGTTAACAAATACAGTGGAAGCATAAATAGTTTACAATCCCAAAATAGAAAAGTTGTATATTTGAAAAGTGTTCGAAGCCATGCAAATTATACCTAGACGTCGTGTGACTCTATGCGCCTAATCCGAATCCGCTACCTTAGCGACCTAAGAAAACATGCTAAAAGTGTCAACATAATATGCTGGTGAGTTCATAGGTTTTCTAAAAACAGTACCATAGATAAGAAAGATCATATCCGTTATTACTATGTTATATGAACGTTAGCTAGACGTTAAGTATGTTACCACTGCGATTGAAACCATTGCTAACTGTGTTGTTCCATAAGTGTGTACCCTTCGGACTACCGTCATCCCCGATAGGCCCTATGTGTTCCAGACAATATGCACCCGTCCAATCTCCAGTTGACCCAAATGGGGTTTGTCAGGCCCATTAGATCTATCCACATTTCCCTGCTATATACCCATATTAGTGGTTTCCTTAGGATTTAGATGAGTTGCATAGTAAACAAATGATAACACTAGTAATACATGATCTTTAAGTGACCAAAATGTGTAGCATGTTTCTCCCCCATGAGAAAATGTATAAAAGTGGGGCCGTGAACTCACCTTAGGTTGCGTTCTTCAAAATAGGTAAACCAACAATGTGATGATAGTCCCTAATACCGGCGACCTATCATGAAATGTTTATAAGTGTGTTGACTAATAATCCCTAGGTTAACTAGCCCCGATTGTCCAGACCATGACTGTGTATGTTTGAAAATGTGTTTGAATGTTTGACACAACCATACACAAGACTCAACATCTCGTTGGTGACCCGTTATATCAGTTCATCAAGTATATACAGTTCACATACAAGTAATGCACGTAAAACACTTAGTTTATACCCAAGATTCACAATTTTACACGTTGGTGAGAATGAGACTATTCCAGTCTTATTCACATCCTTAGACCATGTGAATGGATTTTACAATTAGCCATTCACATCAACAGAATGGACTTTTGGTAAAAATGAGTTGGTGTGATGAGAATGGGCTTAAGTTTCTCCCATTCGCATCCTTAGACCATGCGAATGGGAAAACTTTCCACTCATTCGCACGGTCAATCATGCGAATGGGAAAACTTCCCACTCATTCGTACAGTCGACCATGATAATGGGAACCCATTCGTACCTGCATAGTTGTTAAGCTATTTTGACGAACATAAACCCTTCAAACCCAATCGAAAACTTCACGAAATACAACCAAACACTGTAGTCCCACAAATCTATCCTAATAGCATGTTACTACACCTATTTCTGTCATCAATCCATTCGTTTTACATACCAAATCACAACTTGTGTGTGCATTTCTGTGTGCTAGATAGAATAGCATAGTAGATAGTTGTTTTGTATAACATGTAATTGTCTTTATTGTAATTAGCGAACTTGTTGTAGGCAAATAATCCCACCTGACGAATATATGTTGTTAAGTGAACATGGGCTAGAAGCGAAGATAAGCATCTTCGCTTGAAGCCCATGGCCCAGCCCAACGAACTTGTTCACTTATAAATAGAACATGTTTGTGTAGGGTTAAGGTTGATCGTTCAGTTAGTTATTCTTGTGTGAGTAGCCTCAAAGTTTCGTGTGTGTTTTTTGTGGTGTCTTGAATCGATTGTAATATGTTTATAATCAATAGAAGACGATTTTATAGTATTCCATTGTGTTCGTTCTTGATTATTTTAGATTCGATATTGCATAAACGTTGATCAAGGGATTCCGCACATCTGATCAATCTTGTAATCGATCCATTCCACGAACCTATAATTGGTATCAGAGTATTCGGCTCAAAAGATTGTATGGTTCAAGATTGGTTTTTTTCAATAATCAAGCGTATACAAATTCGTTTTCGTGGAATACTCAGTTTTTTCGGACCAAAAACTGTTCAGAAGTGATTATTATCGATTTTCGCTCAGATCTGTGTGATTTTGATTGAGTCTGGTTTGATCAGGTTATGAACTAGGGTTTCTGATCATTTAGCGAACATATCTACTTAAACGAAGTTAAGTATCAAACGGACTTAGTTAACTTTGTTATTAAGATAAATTCTCTACTGAGCATCTTCATTAATCTCAGATCAATAATAGAACGTTTTGGATCATAGATAACTAACGGTATTGAATTGGACTATTTGGACTGCACGATTGAAATCGTCTAACTTTGAAGGACAAAAAAAGCACCATGTTATTTTTTGAACGGCTTAAATCTATTAGAACACATTAATAATTCTGGATGACTGGATTTATATATGGAACCACGTTCTATTACAAGGTTGTTAAACTTTGGATCAGATTCGGAGTATATGCCCTAATCAAACTCTCTGAAAAGTAGCCCGACTCATATTCCAGATTAAATTACCATGTATAACATTATAACACTAAAAATGGGTTCAACCAACATATTCTCCACTAAATTGTTGTAATTAATCATGCCGAGTGTGCTTAATCATCCAGGATCTAGTTCATTTAAGAACTTATTGCGGGAACTTGAGAACTCCGTTGGAAATCCTACCTCTCATGCGATTTTTTAACCAATTTTTCTAAAAAACACCGATAAATATCTAACTAAGAAATCTGGCAAAAAAATTTTAAAAATTTATGCGTATACTTTTTTAGTTTTTACTTTATTTGTATACGTTAAGATAAATTTAAGATTTTTTAGAAAAAGAAAATAAAAAAACGTATAGGAGGTCGAAGTTCCCATAGTTCTCGTAATAAGAGGGAGTTTTCATTTGATCCAATCCTTATGTATACACACACGCGCGTGCGCGCACGCACAAACATACACACACACACACACACATATATATATATATATAAGTTAATTTGAGAACACATATATTTCGTGCGAACCGCAAGAACGCTATCTAAAACCATTCAAATTCAAAATTTCTTTTTACTCTTATCTTTATTATTAAATACAATCTCAAACATAATTTACGTGTAAAATTTTAAACGTATACGAAAATAAATTGTTTTTACACATGTGTACATTTACTCTTTATACATGTACAAACTGTTTCATTTACATATGTGTAAAAAGTTAATTTTATAGTGTTTTTGCAAGAAGAGATGAATTATTTGGAAAGAAAATTCATTTTTTTAATGTTGTATTTTAATTCTAATGATGTTCGTAATTAAAAAAAAAAAGATTTTGATTATTTTTTATTTGTTCTCACGGTTTTCAGGATATTTAGTGTTCTCAAGATAACCCTCTCATACACACACACACCCTAGATTTCCCCGAGAGGTTCATGGGATAGACAAATTGAAAATTAAATGACCAAATGTGTGTACCGTAAAAGGAATATGATGTTTTTATTAAAAAAAATTGTATACGATCAACATTCGATAACTCATAAAATCTACTTCTAATTATACGTATGCACTTTTTTATTTTTCTAGTTAAGACTGTATATGAAAGGTATATGTTAGATATATATGCATGTTGTTGATGAAACTTGTATATGTATCAATTTTTACATGCTTTCAAAGCTTTTTTTTTATTATGATTACTCAATCCAATAGCCATGCACATTACGTACTTAATTAACAATGATTTGTCATTAACTTTGTTGCTGTAGAATAAAACAAATTAGATTTTTATCAAGCTAACTACATCTGTAAATATATATATGTAATTAGTGGGTTCTTATATGTAATAGTAGATTCAAAAACATATATATATTATCTTCACATGATTAGTGACTTGCATAGACATGATTAATGAATTAACTTAACACATTGTGTCTTTTTTTCTGCATAAACAAAAACCCACTATAAAAAGACGTTTTATTTTTTCGTTTTGTAAAACACAATGATATCACTTATTGGAAAGACAATAAAGCGCTTGTTAATTTGGTGTAATTATTTATATTATAAAATGTCGTGCGTAAAAGTTATTAACGTTTAAAAATTAGGGAGGACGTGCATGTGTCATGTACACGAGAGAAAGAGAGAGAGAGAGAGACTTTTAGAGGGAAACAAGGGGTGGGAAGGCCTTGCTTATTGACATGTGTCATACCCATTTTCTAGGACTGGCATATCGTGTTAGACACATCTTGTTAAGACATGAACACGAAAAAGATAAACACGAACACGACACGATAACATATAATGTCATTTTTTCCAAATACGAACACAGACCTTTTTTATAATATGCCAACACGATAAGACAAGAATTTGTTTATAAACACTAACCCTGAAATAGTATCCATAAACCTATGAATGATAGACTAAATGATGATGGAGTTGAGAAAGAGAACAAGTGATAGGTGACAGCGGGCAGGTGATGGCGACGATGGACTGGGACAGTGGAGTTGAGAAGGATGAGGATGGATGACTGAGTGGTGTATATGTTTGTACTATGTGATTTGAAAAATGCAAATTAATTTTCATTCATCTTTAGTCCACGCATATGTATAAACTATAACCCATCCCTACATGTTTTTTTAAATAAAATTATTAACATGTTAACTTGTCTTTAACCTATTTAGATACGAAATATGTTAAGGCCTTATCGTGTTGACCTATTAAAGACACGAAACCTGTTAAGGTTGTGTAGATTCGTATCATGTTATTATGTTCATGTCTGAAATTTTCGGCGTTACCCTTTCGTTTATTATATACAGAGATATATTTAAAAAAAACTAAAGATTTAAAAAGTGGCCTCTTGTTGAGTAAAAAAGACAAGAAAGACAAAAGTGAGTTGGGTTGACAAACAGGAAATCATTGAAACTAGTTGGAGTTATGTGTACAAGAAACTAGGGCTGTTCACGAGCCGAGCCGATTCGAACGGAGCTTTGCTCGTGCTTGGCTCGTTTACAATCCGAACCGAGCGGAGCGGCTCGTTTATAATCGAGCCGAAAATCGAACGAGCATTCTTCGAGCGAAAATTTTCCGAGCGAGCGCCAAGCGAGAATCGAGCGGAGAATAATAAAGACGATTATAAAATTGGGTTGTTTCCTTCGATGTTTTCATTTTCGGGTGACAACTAAGGTCAATATGTCTGATGATAACACTAATATTGAGATCCCAGTGTCCAAGGATGAGGCTTAGATTGAGGCTGGTGAGGTGATGAGCATACGTCAGAGAACAGTTGTTACATTGTGACGTAGGTGTGATATCAAGCGACAATTAGCGATGGACGACTATTAACATAAAGAAGTTAGCGATGGACGACTATTAACATAAAGAAGTTAAGACTGTCACCTCATGACTTATTGTTTTACTATTAAATGTAGTGTTAATTTTTTTATTGTGTTAAGTGGGTTGATTATATTTTGTTTGCATATACTGACTCAAATCCAATAGAATCTTATATATAAAGTCATAAATTTACCTGTAAATTGTGTGTATATTTATTATTAAATAAATAAAAATTTATTCGAGCCGAACCGAGCCGAACGTACCTTTGCTCATGCTTGGCTCATTTACAAACCGAACCGAGCCGATCGGCTCATATACAACCGAGCGAAAAATCGAACGAGCAATTTCCGAGCAAATTCCGAACGAGCGGCGAGCGATCGGCGAGCGCCGAGCGTTTTGAACAGCCCTACAAGAAACCCGTCAAACGAGGTCCTAATAATACAAAACGTGCCGGCAGTAAACACTCCTAACCCATCACCCTATGTGTTCCCGAGTTTACTAAACGGGAGAAAAGAAAAGAAATGAAAGGAAAGATGTGCTCCCGAGTTTCATTAAAGGAATGAAAAGAAAGGAAATGGAAGGAAAACTAATTAAAATTTTTTAGTTTAGTTTTCCTTCCGATTTGGAAGGAAACGGAAGGAAAGAACATTTATCCTTTCTTTTCCTTTCCCTTCCTTAAATTCTTTTCCTTTCTTTTCCCTTTTTAAGTTAACTCGAGAGCACATTTTTTCAATCTTGAATTAGTTGTTTTTAAATAGGAACCAGAGCAGGCCCGTCAATAATTCAAACCAAGGCCAATGTTTAGGGCCACTAAATATTTTGGGGCTCCTGTTTTTATATATATAGAGATATTTTATATATATTTTGCTCATTGTTAACTAATGTAACTAGTTGTATAAAATCACGCGCATTATGCGTTTTACAATCGAGATTTAGATGAGGTGTTGATCAATCAATGAATTATACAATCGAGATTCCATTTTGGTTGTAAACGTTAAAAAAAATAAAGAAATCTACACATAAGGTAACACATGAAATTTGTAACGAAATTAGATAATATTATGTTATTTAGATGAGGTGTTGATCAATCAATGAATTATACAATCGAGATTCCATTTTGGTTGTAAACGTTAAAAAAAATAAAGAAATCTACACATAAGGTAACACATGAAATTTATAACGAAATTAGATAATATTATGTTATTTAGATGAGGTGTTGATCAATCAATGAATTATACAATCGAGATTCCATTTTGGTTGTAAACGTTAAAAAAATAAAGAAATATACACATAAGGTAACACATAAAATTTGTAACGAAATTAGATAATATTATGTTATTTATATTAATAGTATATAATATAATAAAGTTTTTGAATAAAATAATATGAATAAAATAATAATATAGTTAATTAAATAAAAAATAATATATAGTAAAATAATAATATAGTTAATTAAACAAAATATTATTATAATTACTATTCATTTGAGTTTGTTTATTAATATATTGTAATGTAATGTAATTATAATGAATAATTCTATTGTAACGTGGTAGTTAAAACTCCATTGTTATCTAGCGAGCAAATACGTTCGAAGTCTACAGTAGCATTTCTATTATTCCTCAGCTTACAAACTTATAACCCATAAATCATAATGTGGTGGGATCAATTGCTAAGCACCAAGGGACGTTGAAAATTCCAAATTGTTTTAGTGGTCCAAGACGCCAAGTAACCAATGACCCTTTTAATTCCCATTTTAAGTTACAACTAGTTTTATTCTCTGCGCGTGTTGCCGCGCGTTCGCTGTCATTATTGTCTTGGTTTATTAGGGTACCAATGCGACAATGTTAGCTTAAGCAACCACAAAAAAAATCTAGAAAAAAGTTTTCCCTCAAACCAGGTCTCGAACCTAAAACCACCCACTGGGGAAAATGAACCTCAAACCGCTACACCACCAATCCAATTTGTGATTTATTCCCAACCCAACTATGTTTAAATGAAATAATGATGTGGAGAAAAAAATATAAAATGCTCCCACCGAATCTCGAACCTATGAACACTCATTACAAAAGTGCACCTCAAACCGCTACACCACCAACCCAACCTGTGACTTTACATGAAACCGTTTAAATTTAACATTAAATAATGCCTTGAAAATGAAAAAAAAAACCACCCCTAGCCGGTCTCGAACATAAGACCTCTCAATTAGGAATGTAGACCTGAAACCACCACACCACAAAATAATTTGTGATTTTAAGTGGAACCAGTTATATTTAATAATGAATAATGTTGTGTAAAAGAAAAACAGAAAAAAAATGTTGTTGCCAAGAATTGAACTTACAATCTCCATCTTAGAGAAGTGAGCATCAAACCACTAAACCACCAAACAATCTAATGTTGTAATATGAAACGAAATGTATTTAACATTAAATTATTGTGTAAAAGAAAAAAAAGAATGCACTTGCCAAGAATCGAACTTACAAACTCCTCTGTAGAGGAGTGAACAGCATACCACTAAACCACCAAATACTCTTGTGTTGAAATATGAAACATAATGTATTTATTATTAAATTATTATGTGAAAACCAAAAAAAATGGCTGCCAAGAATCGAACTCACAAACTCCTCTTTAGAGAAGTGAGCATCATACCACTTATACCACTAAACCACCAAACACTCTTGTATTGTAATACGAAATATAATGTATTTATCATTAAATTATTATGTGAAAACCAAAAAAAAATGGCTGACACTATTTATGAATAGTGATTACTGTTCATGTTTGGTTTAAAATTATACATAGTATAATTTTTTTAGAATGGATGCTTTATAAATTTTCAATTAGAAGCATGTTGCTTTGGATTTATGACAATGTTGAGCTTGAATTTATCTTTTTAGTGTCACTGATTGCCGAAGGATATGATCTTTTTTAATGACTGAAATTTTAAACCGAACACGATGTGACGACTACTTGACTTGATCCACCCGTGTTTGAAACGCTAAAAAGGGCCCAATTTTAAAGTTCGCTTTGTCCTCTAAAAAGGTTGAGTTGGCTCTGATAATAACTTTCATTAAACGACACCTAGCAAATCTTACATAACTTAAGAAATGTAGGCTTTTGGATTAATTAAATTTCATATAATCAGTTCACTTTAGGGATGAACTCGGGACGGTATCGGTACCGACCGATACCGATCCTGAAAACTCCCAAAACCCAATACCGATACCGATACCGATACCGAAACCGAAAACCTCTAAATGTTAATACCAATACCGATATCGAACACCCTTGGTTCGGTACGGTATCGGTACGGGATCGGTTCGGGATCGGTATCAATTTGGTATTCGGTACAATATGCTCATCCCTAGTTCACCTAATACTTTCCTTAATGTAAAACTAGGAATTTAGTTAGTTAGGTTTTAGTTAGTAGCAATAGACAATAAGATTAGAGAACGTATTATGTAAAAAGTATTTTAACATAAAAAGGATAAGAAGGATTTTGGACATATAATCTAAATCAATCAATGGGTGGAATTAAAAGAGAGAATATATATGTCGGATCTTCTAAAAGTTAAGGGTAAAGGCAAAATAGGTATAACCTACAGTTGTTGAGTTCCACCCCTTATATTTTATACATCCATAACTTTTCATACGACATTATTTTAAAAAAAATACACCATGAAAACAGGTTGATAGCTTGCGTTTTATCATGTATAACTTGCATCTTTTTTATCAGGTACAAGTTTGCGTTTTGTCAGGTATAACTTACGTTTTGTCAGGTATAACTTTCATTTTATTATGAAACGCAAGTATACTTTTTCATGAGGGAGAAACATGCTACCTTATAACAAAAACAAAAATGAAAGACCAAGGCCCAAAGCCCGGTTCCCAAATCCTTCTTCTTTTCCCCTCATCCCTTGCTCACTTTTCCCAATAAAAAAAGGTCATCGAGAGAGACTGCAGTGCACCAGCCCTCTACCGCCCGTCAGTCCTGCCATCGTCCAACCATCGTCCGTCAGCCTTTGTAGTCGTTGCCCCCAGCCTTGTAAGATTTTTTTTAGTTACTAATTTAGATTTTTTATAATTAAAACTTTAAAAGGGATTTTGTAATTTTATAGTTTTAAGGGTATTTAGGTTGGTTTGGCTGGTTGGTTGGTTTGGATTACAATATGGAATTATCATTTATTAATAATTGCAAGTTTGGTATTGTGTGATTTGTAATTTTTCCTATATCCTAATTGCCTTTTTAGTAATATGTTAGTAACTTAATATGTTATGATTAGGTTTGTGGCTTTGCGTGATGGTGAAAATGAAACCACGTTCTAATCCTAAACAAGCTCTTATTAGCATTTTTTTAAATTAAACCATGTTCTAAATCTTAATTGCTTTTTTTATTAATATGTTAATAACTTAATATGTTATGATTAGGTTTGTGGCTTTCGTTTACATTATATGAGGCAAAAAAAATTGAATGTTACCTTTAAACTTTCTAGATCCGCCACTCCTTGAATGGAACAACTATAAATAAGTTTTTAAAAATTTTAAAGACCTTCATATGTTTTATAATTTTTATTTAGGATGTTTATTTTAACTAGAATGAATTACTATTGGAGTCCCTGTGTTATAAGGGTTTTAACTACTTGAACCTAAATTACAAAACTTTAACTACTTGAGTTCGTAGCTGGAAACTAACTAACCTATTGAGTCCAAATTGCTAACTCCTTTAACTATGTTTGTTAAATATGTATGAAATTACAAAAATACCCTACTTATTAATATATATATATATATACACACACACCTAACCCTTCTTTATACCATCTTCTTCTTCTTTCTCTACAACATTATATATGTTTATACAGAGGATGGATAAAATGTAAACCCTCTTAAGATGAGAAAACCTTTGAAAACCCATGTAAAAAATATTATTTTTTTAAAAAAGAGTAACCAATGTAAAATACATGTTTTAAGCATTTTGGGCCAAAAAAATGAAAAAAATACGCCGACGGGATTTTAAAAAAAAATAAACAAATGATTTATGTAAATCATAGTAAAACATAATGCTTTTAATGATACTAGAAGTGACCCGTCGCATTTCGCGATGGAACACACCGATTTTGAATGAAATTTAAATGGAAGTGCATATGAAACAGTAATAATACACTAATAAAAAACCTAAAACTAAAAAATTACATAATAAAAAGAAAGAAAATGAAAATGTTTTAATGTCTCTCAACCCCGATTGGTTCTAGGAAGTTTAGTTTATTTTGGAGCATCCCGAATTCTAGCATGTATCGATTTGGCTAAAACCAATTTTAGTCATTCTTAAAAAAAAAACTTGAACCGGTTTTCAATCCATACCACTTTGAGAAAAAACAGCTTTCCTCTAGGCTAACTAATGTAGTACACAATTTTGGGCCATTTTTTAATTTTGTTGTCAAATAAGTTAAAATGTAAGTTTTTAACACACCACTTCAATATCCATTTAGTCTCAACAAGTATTTGAAAACACGAACAGAAACTTGAACCAACACGAATATCCAGTATTTAGAAAACCAAGAGAAGTAAGATCGACTTACCCCTTGGTGATGACATATATGGTATAAACAACACAATAGATCCATCCAAATAGAGTCACCAACACGCATATACAAAACTTTACCTATAATCAAGATACACCCTATACATCTGTCACTCAGCATGTTCCAAGAATATCTTATGCAAATCCTTCTAGGAATCGGGAAAACCTTACTTCACAGTCAAACTTGACGAAAACGCCTAGAGGAGGAAGGATGATCACGAATATAATGTTGATGCTGTTTAAAATACCTTTCGATAACTTCTTCCAGACTATTACACTTTTCTACCTGTATGTTTTTTCATATTGAATTAAGATGTTTGTGACGTTTGGGTGTTACTATTTATAGTCCTTAACCTGAGGGGTAGAAGAAGAAATATGCTTCCTATATATAAGAAAAAAAAACAATGCTTGTTAATAACTATAAATTTAATGTATGACTTAATGAAAGAAAACCAAAGGTCAAAAGAAAGAGTAACTACTATATGATATTAAAAAAGCTAGTGAAAAAACACTCAATTAATTATGAAAAACTAATGCTTATTTTAGTGAAAGTAGCCAAAAAGATAAAATCATTAAAGCTAGTTAAAATAATAATTAATAAATAAACAATGAAATTACTACACTAAACTAATTAGTGACATGACTGTGATGAGCACACCCTTCATTTTCGGGTTAATAAATGATTCTCTAAATATGATAAATTGTTCCACTTCATTTTTATGAGAAATAAACTTTATATGTATTTGACATAGTCAATACTAATATTTAAACTATAGTTCTTAACAACTTTTCCTATATCGAAAAGAGTAAGTATGATATTTTGATTTTTAGTTATATACGTATTTTACCCTGGAGGTTTTTTTTTTTTGAAAAAATTATTACACACACAAAAAAAACCTCTAGGGTAATAATTATTGTTGAGAAAGTACATTTAGTTCATTTAATTAGAAGTTTATTAAATAATGTATTAATATGTCTTAAGCTTTAAGGTAAATTACAATGATGCCCTCCTTAAGTGAAGTAAAATGACCTCTTTACCCATCTAGAATGCATTATATAGTAGTATAGATAGTGGAAAATCACCAATGTTGTAGAGAAGTGTTGTCGCTTCGAATGAAATTGTGGGCACAATTTCTAGAGCTCCCGCAGAACAAGGAGAGTGTTCCATGACCATTATTAGACATGATAATGAGGGGATGTCCTGGCTAGGGAATGTATTGTGTGATTGTATATTGTCGTTTACATAAACAAGGGGTTGTTCAAGGACGCAACGTCTACAAAACCCTAGTAAGTTAAGTAGGCTTCACAAAGGAAGGTTCACAGGCTACACCTACCTATCCTGCCATACTCAACTTTTCATCGGGGAATTTTGTTTGTTTTAATCGATCTCCATTCATGTAGGGGATTGTTGGAAAAAATGGTATTGAAAATTACTTTTCACCAATTTTGGACTAATATAAATGTATTTATATATGTGTTATATAAATAATTATTTCTGGGTTTGTGTACTACATTGTGAGATTATCACAAAGAACCAAACTACGTCCAAAATAGAGCTAAGATGAATGAGATATTGAAGCTTGAATGTTGTATGTTGGAACAACCAAAGATGAGAAAATGGATTAAGTTTTGTCAACTTGTCCCACATTGGTGGGGTGACAAAACATAAAGTACTTTATAAGGAGGAGCACTTCGTGTATATTGTTTAGCTTGAACCAAATACTACTGGCGACGCAATGTGGCGCTTTGATGGCGCACTTTGCACTTCACATGCGCCCAGACTAGTGTTCTGGTCCGTGCGTGGCGAAATGACCCTCGGGTCCAGATGGTGCATAACAAGGTGGCGTCCTGATATGCGTGGTGGGCCACGCGCGCATGATTAGTGGTCTAGGTAACGTTGTGCGCGGGCTAGTGAGCTGGTACAGTTTCGCATTAGTACCAAAGTGGTAACATAGACTTAGTCAAAACGACTGTTTCAACTCCGTCATTATAACTAATTATTTGACTACTTAAAATCCATTAAGTATTTTGTTTATTACAATATTAATAACTTATTAATTAGAAACTAAGTGTGAATGATGTTTCACATTTTCTAGGATATAAGGTGAACCTTGGGTTCTTATATGTGCATGAGATGAGACTATCTCACAAACATATTGTGACACCCGTCGATTTCCCAAGTCAAGATTCGTACACGCTTTTAAAACTATGTCATTTTATTCATGCATTAGACATTATTACATTAACTATGTCACCCCGAGTCTAGCAAATCCTAAACAATTTTAGGAATTCGTTACATTTTCCAACAATGTCCATTTACGCATGCAACACCCGATTATCCCGAAACAATTGGAAACGAACAATCAAGCCAATGATACGCTCAATATAGAGCAACAAAATGTCCAATTATGTACAATCAAAACAAGACTACATGTGACAATATTCAAATTGAAACTATACAATTCCACACGAAACATGAATATTTATAAATACATTTTTTTAAATATCCGACATATTATTTCATGAGAGTTTTTGTCATGGATCCAACTCTATCTAGAATACATATGTAAATATGAGTTTTACACAAAGTATAAACATATGTATAAACATGGATTTTCACATAATATCTTATGGATCCAAACAATGTTTTCATAATACAAATATATATACATATATGTCATTTACAGCAAAACAAAAATCTCTCTCTCTCTCTATATATATATATGTGTGTGTGTACAAGTAATTGATTTCACATGTGTAGATGTGATTAAGTTAAACAAACATATCATGTATACATATATACGATACATATACATATGTGTGATTGAACAACACAAAACCGAATGTATCTAACACATATACATATATACACGACATGTGTATGTGTGTGTGATCAAAAGTGAATTTATATGTATGTATACATGTATGCGATCTATATGTAGATTGAGGGAATCAAAATAAAAGTTATACATATACATACATATATACGAAATGCATATGTGTATGTAATTAAATCTTGAACCAACACAATGCATATATACACACATGACATATATATATGTGTGTGTGTGTGTGTGTGTGTGAGTGTGTGTGTGTCCATTTGAGACAATGTATGCATACACAAACACAATACAAACAACACACCCTAACCTAGGCTTTGCACCAACATAGCATCTTGTCCAACCTCCACCTCCTTTCCACACCCATTTGACTTCCCAAACCATCCCTTCCCTTCCCTAGAAATCGGGTAAGCAAGTCCAAAAGCAAGCATGCTTTCCAAAGTCAACACATTATACTAACATGGCAACCTCCTTTTCTACCATCAAGTTTCATGTAAGTTGACTTTCCAAAACTAATTCAAACCTCCCACACTCACCTCTCTCTCTATCTCGGTTATTATATATGGGCCAAAGCCCTTGAATCCCTCACACCATATCCCTTCTAAACTCCTTAGTACATAAACAAACTCTTCTCCTCTCTTTGTTCTCGGCCGAACCAAAACAACCCCACTGGACCCTTTTCACGATCGAGACCCACCACAATTATCTATAATCAAGAGTGTTCGAACACCTAGAAGCCATTTGGGGAAGCAAACCAAAAGAATCGACCCATTATGCTTGTCATTCGGTTCACATTGTTGTATGATTAACCTAACTTAACTTCTTTTATTTCTTTTTTCTAACCGATAATGTGTCACCCGAAACCATAACATGCATTAACACAATATGGGAACAAGTATGAAGGATAAAACACACAAAACTTGGACCTATGCATCCATATACATACACGTGCACTTGTATACACACACTCGCGCACATACATATAAGTGTATGCATGTGTGTATTGTGTCAAATATGAGGCAAAAAAAACGGGTCATTTGAACTCAAACATATACAAAGTTCTTGATTTTTAAGAAAACGTATGTTAATGAGACAAAACATGTGTTAACACCTCTTTTAACATAAGAACTCTAAAACATATGTTAGAAATTCTTTTAACATAAGGACTTTAAACATGTGTTAACATGAGGTAACATATGGTAACATGTGAACATGGTTTTGACAAGACTAGTTATTATTACAACTATAAACGAACGAATCTAACGAGGAGTTACAAGATCTATAAGTTAAAACCATAAACCTTTTTGAAAGAACAAGCAATGTTTACGTAATAATCGTCCCGTGTAGGGACAATAATACTATGGCATGTAGTCCAAAGACATACAAATTGGGTGAACAACTTGCATGGTAAATAAACGAGTACAAAGACTTAAGTTGTCCTTTAAATTCTAGGGCACTTTAGTTCAGACTCTAATTCATTCAGGCTTTTCATTTGCTAGCTTACTCGCACGGATACAAGGTGAGTTTCACGACCCCTTTTTTATGTTTTTCATACTTTTGGGGGAAAACATGCTACATTATTCAAGTTACAAACCGTTTAGAGTGATCATGACTACCATCTGAAATATGAGATAATCAGTTCATGAGCTCAACAATCCTCGTACACACATTTCACTATAAACATTAGCTATCGGTTTTGCCATGGAACACTTAAATAGATCTATTGGGTTTGACACCCCCACTCTTGGTTAGTCGCGCTAAGCTGTTACATACAAAAGAGTGGTAGTTTTCTACGATTCATACATTATCTTTACTGTACAATGTGCGAGGCACAACAGTCAAGATGTTTGGTTATGGGACTCATGTTGGCACATTAATCATTGGCTTAGCTATCTTTGATTGGTCACACATGAATTTGCCTAACTCTACTTTACGTACATTTAAACATGTGAACTCACTAGCTTTATGTTGACAAATCTTTTATGCATGTATTTCAGGTAATTGATTTACACGCACAGTGGGACTTGAGAATCGGTTTGAGCATGCACCATGGGATACCATCTTTTGTGGGGTCTTTCTTGAACAATTAAACATTTATGTGTGTTTCATGATGTTCTACTGGTTTAAGACAATTTATACTTATGTTTTGTAAAACAATCAAGTATTTGGTATCAAGTTTATCAGTTTCATATGTGTTTGCTCAAACATTGTGCTTGAAAATCTTTCGACGTTACATCCCGTGTTTCCGCCTAGGCGGGGTGTGACAAATTGGTATCAGAGCCAATGGTTATTACGAACTAAGATTCTTTTGAGTCAAATTATAACTTAAACAGAAACTTCTTCAAAACGTTTTCATGAAAACATCTTTCACCTTCGTGAACTTCTCAAGTCCCAAGATATCACGTGATTGTGTATTGGTATAGAGTATCATTTACATATGTTCTATTGACCTTTCACTTCTTTCCAACTCTGAGGAAGACGATCTCTTTGCTCCCGACTCGCCTGGAGGTGACAAGGTGGACCCTCTCTTAGACGCTCCAGCTCCTAAGGAAACTGAGCGATTCAAGGCTTCTGACGACGCACAGTGATGTTGGGTTTGATGTCGGTGATACCGACAATGAGTTGGACGTATAACACATGGATCATCATGTCTCGGACGTCGATGATGATGACTTACCAGCTGAAGACAACCATGGCGATGCCCCAGATGCCGCTGACCCTGTCCCTGAGGAATACCTTGCCCTTGCTAAGGTTCCCTTGCTACTGAGGCACCGCCAGCTGATGAGCGCATGGCCTTGTTTCGCACTTTTAGACCCTTCCCAGGAGGTGTGCATCATGCGTACACCCCTCAGAAACGTATGCGACATCCTGCTATCCACACCGTCCCTACTCCTACTCCCGCACCCATTGAGCTCATCAATCCAGTTTTCCCTAACGAGCTCGACGTCCTACAGGCTTTATTCCCGTGGAGCCAGCTGTTGAGGCTCCTATGTCTGACGACGAGCCACCTCAGAAGTTATGCCCCAGGCTCGTAAGAGGGCATACTTACCTTCCCTCCCTGGCGATTTAGCCTATCGTGATGAGGAGTCCGATTAGGAGGCCATGGAACTACGTGGACCTTCCCGCCACCCACTATTCACTGTGAAAGCATGTCATTGTCTCACATGACTCCCAACTTATTAGCCTTAGACACGAGTTCATGGGCTTGAGGATCAGGTGCTTGAGGCTGAGGGCGGTTGCGTTGCGGCTGTGTTAGGTCGTGTGGAGGCGGAGAGGTATGTTGATGTTTTAGAGCAGAGAGTTGCTAAGCTCGACCAAAGGACGCGTGTTACTATTGCCGCCCTTGCTGCTGCTTTTTCATCATCATCGCAGTAGTTCATAGGATGCATGATTCTACCTTGTATTTTTCTATTTAGATTTGTACTTGCACGACATGGCCGACTATCTTTTGTACTTGCAAACTAGATGTAACATGAACAAAAATTAATAGAAAAATCTACTAGTATTTGGATAACTGTGTATATTATTTATTCTTATATCTTGTGGTTGTGATTGGCTTGCTTATCATGGTTATTATGATTGTTGTATTGTGTGCATGCATTGCGATATGTTGACAAATACGTTTCTTATACTTTTTAATATGATGTATTGGAAAGACGACATGGCACCCAGACAATCAACACGAACCACCGAGGAGGAAGCAATCCCAACTATACCTACTGAGCTGGCTAGAGTAATTGCACAGACGGTTGTGCAGCATGAGGCCACCCGAGCCGATTCAAATGGTGGCTCTGGAGGTCCCAGACGTCGAAGGACAATGACACGGATAATGGTAATAGCCATATTTCAATTCTCTACTTATTGGCCACGAGCCAATTAATGTGTTATTAATGTCGTATTATTGCCAACACAAAAGCTGAGAATACTATTCGAGGATGCTCCTACAAGACATTCATGGCCTGCAAACCTTGGACTTTTCGAGGTATTGAAGGCGCTATTGGAATCATGCATTGGATCGAGAAAATGGAGTCAGTGTTGGATATTAGTGGCTGCAATGAGGACCAACAAGGCAAGTACTCCATATGTGCTTTCCAAGACGAAGCCCTGACCTGGTGGAACTCGCAAGTCCAGACCTTGGGTATAGAAGCAGCCTACAACCTTAAGTGGGCCGAATTGAAGACTTTGCTGATGGAAAAGTGCTACCCAAGGAGTGAGCTGCAGAAATTGGAGGCAAAATTTTGGAACTTGGCCATGGTAGACGTAAACATCACTGCTTACACTACTCGTTTTCACGAGTTGTTCCGACTGATACCTCACATGGTGACTCCCGAATACAAACAAGTCGAGAGGTATATTTGGGGACTTTCTCCGAAGATTCGCAGTATGGTCACTGTGTCTGCTCCAACTACCATCCAAAGTGTTGTCACACTGCCCATAGGCTCACAGATGATGTTGTTCGTATGGGTTCCTTGAGCAAGAAGGTAGAAGTTACAAGTGAGAGTTCTGGAGACAAGAGGGAGCGATCTAGTTTCAAGAAGGGCAAGAACTTCATCTCCTCTCACAAGAAACAGGATACCATGAAAGCATTTACTGCCACCACAGCTGCCGAGCCCAAGAAGAAGTACAACGGGCCTCATCCTTATTGTAGAAAATGCAACTATCAACATGTTGGTACGTGTGAAAGCATCATTTGCTAAAACTGCAACCGAAGGGGTCATCAAACCGCACACTGCAAAGCGAAGGATGTAGACACTCCTACTAGCAAGAATGAGTGTTATGAATGTGGCGCAAAAGGTCATTTCCACAGGGACTGTCCCAAGGAAAAGGATCAAGCTCATGGATGAACATTCTTTCTAGGAGCCAACGAAGCATGAGATGATCCTAATGTGGTTAGTGGTATGTTTCTCCTTAACAACCATTTTGCTATGATACTTTTCGATTCAGGCGCCGATTGTAGTTTTGTGTCAACCGACTTTAAGAAATACCTTGGGTTAGGAAAAAGTAGGTTGGACACACACTATACCATAGAGTTGGCCAATGGTAAATTATTTCGTCTGAAGAAATTGTTAGAGGTTGTACGTTGAGTTTAGGCGATCACGAGTTTATCATTGATCTGCTGTCGATCAAGTTAGGAAGTTTCGACACTATGGTTGGTGTGGACTGGTTTTCTAGGAACCGTGTGGAGATAGTTTGTCATGAGAAATTGGTTTGAATCCTCTTGTCTAATGGCGAAGCATTCTCAGTCAAAGGAGATCATGGTGGAACTACGCTTCGGATCATATCTTGCATGAAAGCTCATAAGTACCGAAAGAAAGGTTGTTACGCATTTCTGGCACACGTTTTGGAGAAGAAAGCTAAAGAGCGGAATTAAGGACATCCCAGTAGTGCGAGACTATCCAGTGGTCTTTCCCGAAGACTTGTTTGGGCTGTCACCACCAAGATAAGTCGATTTTCGCATTGACTTAGTCCCTAGAGCTGCCTCAATAGCTCGTACTCCGCATCGTTTAACACCCTTAGTGATGCAGGAATTGTCTAATCAACTACGGGAGTTGTTTGATAAAGGCTTCATTCGTCTAAGCTTTTCCCCGTGGGGAGCCCTAGTTTTGTTTGTGAAGTAGGACGGTAGTTTTCAGATTTGCATCGACTATCGGGAACTGAACAAGCTTAGCATCAAGAAAAAACATCCTTTACCAAGGTTCGAGAATCTGCGCAATGTCTTCAGGGGTCATCGGGTTTCCTTCTCCAGATTTGTTTTTAGTAGACCTAGTTGTTGGTGCCATGTCTTCATCCAAGTCCGCATGATAAAAGAAAACAAATAAGACCATGCTTCCATAGAAATCACGTATAGAAGTTAAGAAATGCACAAAGACTCCTAAGGTATAAATGAGTGGACCTTAGGTTATAGTCTAGGTATCTCTCCATGAGACCTAATTCTCTATAACCAATGGCTCTGATATCAATCTGTCACACCTCGCCTAAGGCGGAAACACGAGGTGAGACGAACATGGTGATCACAAACATTGTTTACATGAGAAATACTAATTGTAATTTATTTCATCAAACACATTAGTCACATAGTTGAATTACAAATCTTAGCTACACCAAAATAACAAAACCAGAGACTTCTGCAAGCATTCTTAAGCTCGCCTTCTTATTATCCTTACTTGGTTTCCTGAAAAAACATACTTACAAGTGTCAACTAAAAACATGGTGAGTCCGTAGGTTTCGTTGACTCGATAAAACAGTTTTTTTTGCTCAGAAAGTTTCGTTGTCTGTGTCCATGCAGAATATAGTTACCATGAGCACCATAACCAAACCACGACGTTCGTGTGCACCCCCACCCCAGTGCCTTATCGCGAGACATTGTAAAGTATGGATAATATGCATTCATATGTGTTAGCGCGACTAACATTGAAAGGGGGTGTCAACCCAAATAGTACTATTCATATGATCTACGGCTTATTGCTAAGCTAATGGTTATAGTTGTCCAGGGAATTTTGTTGATCTGCGATAATTGTGGGTCTAACTCATGTAACACATATTGTTGTCATGTACATATGTGGGTCTGTAGCATGTTACTCCCCCGAAGTTGTAAAACAGTAAAAGGGCCCACGAAACTCACTTGATGTCTCGTTATGTGATCTAGCAAGCAGAGTAACTATTATCTCGACAAAAAGTGCCCTATAATGTCAAAGACATCTTAAGTTGTGTGTACTTGTTGTTCACCATACAAGTTCTTCACCCGACTTGTTGACCCTTGTGTCATGTATATGTGGGGCCATTGTTTGTGCACGTGACAATTACTACGCATCTTGCATGCTTATACTTTTGTAAAGTGTATTGTTTTGTGAAATCCGGGAGTTTTGAATATGTAAGTGTACAATATTACAAGTGGTCGTGTATGTTTTGATCCAAAAATCGGTTCCTTGACAACTATTAAAGCCGAGTGTGGTTTATAAAACATTAATCATGATGTGGGTGCATTCACTAAATTGATTTGTGTCACATAAGTGTATAGTATGCATACATGCGGTTATATATAAATGTACATTGTGTGTGTTTCAAAGACAATGCCTTTAGAAATCATTAACTTATATGCAAGTTTAGGGTCGATTACTAGATGAATAAGGGTCGAAAGTCGAGAGGACATGAGGGCCGATGGTATACTATAGAGTTAAATCTATAAATGGTGCTTAGTTGAAATGTACCTAGTAGAGGCAAAGGTATGATAGATCGATGGGACCTTCAAGCCTCTTGTTGCTTCCTAAACTTGTGTCTTGAAGCTTGAAAGGGAAGATGGGTTTAGTATTGGGGTGGTGGGGTTGGACGAGAGAACAAGAAAGGAAGAAAGAGAGAGTTTTGTGAGAGGTTAGTTGTGAGGTGTTGGTGCAAAGAGTTTGGATGGATGCTTGGACCTTTATATAGGCAAATGTTGAGGTAAGTTGTCATTGATTAATAAGTGGTAAGCAAAGGTAGTTTCCTAATCCTTATAACATGCTTAGGTGTCGATTCTTGTACTCCATATGTAGGCCGATTCCTAGATTGTCTAGGATGATGAATGAGGCAAATCGACCTATCTAGGATTGTTGATAGAAATGGGAGGTCTCAATTTGGTATAAGGCATGCTTGGACTTGTAGATAATGACAACACATGGTACAAAGATTTGCTTCTTGTCCTTTCCTTCCTACAAATTGTGTGGGTTATAGGTGTGAGTTGTTCCTTGGTTGTTGTCCTTGTATTCGATTAGTGCACATGGGTCTTTATAAATTTTGGAAGTTGATCTTGCTTAGGGTAGGTAACTAAAGAAGTACATTGCTATATGGATGTAAGATAGGGACATGGAGACAAGGATTGATCAAGTGAAAATGATGGTTCCATGCTTCTTCTTCTTGGCCGATTAGGTTTCCAAACAAATAAGGTAACTCTAGTTGTTAGATATAGGTTGGGAAAGAGTTGTCTTAACTTAATTGGTGTAAGATTTGGACATTCTTATGACAAAGACTTGTCATGGTTGTAGTTGTTTGTTTTGGCCGATTTATATGCAAAGGGATTTGGCACATGTCTAATGTATTTTAGGTAGTGTGTCATGGATAGTTCTTTGTTTAAGAAGGTAGTTAAGGCCTAAAATGGTGTAATGTAGGATGAGTTGTGAGTTTGTCTTTTACTTACATGCATGGAAGGTTTGTTTTTTGTCTCATTCATAATCCAATCATAAGTAAGTGTGTGTGTGTAAGTGTGTGTGTGTGTGTTTGTGTTTGTTTTCTTGGTGTGCAATCGTGTATATATATATATATATATGTATGTATGTATGTATGTATGTAGTTTTGTCTTTTCTATAATATATTATATATATGTGTGTGTGTATAATATTGTTTTTAAGTTTTAATTCTACACACATGTATTTGCATAAAATAAAATAATATAGTTTAAGTCTCATAAAATATTATATTTTATAATATTAATATAATATTAATACACAAACTTAATGAATAGTAAATATATTATTATTTTATTCATATTATTTTATTCAAAAAATTTTTTAACTATATTATTATTTTATTCATATTAACTATATTATTATTTTATTCATAGTAACTATATAATTATTTTATTCATAGTAAACTATATTATTATTTTATTTAAAAACTTTTTATAACTATATTATTATTTTATTCATATTATTTTATCCACAAATTTTTTTTAGTGTAAACACTTTTTTTAATTTAAAGATATTTATAGGAGATTTCTTGGGTTATACTATTAATAGACAAGTGATTTGAATAATACTTTTATTATTAATTTATTCTATATATATAATATAATATTAATAGACAAACTTAATGAATAGTAACTATATTATTATTTTATTTATATTATTTTATTTAAAAAAATTTTTTAACTATATTATTATTTATTCATATTAACTATATTATTATTTTATTCATATTATTTTATTCAAAAACTTTTTTTTAGTGCAAACACTTTTTTTAATTTAAAGGTATTTATAGGAGATTTCTTTTTATTTATATTATTTTATTTAAAAACTTTTTTTTAGTGCAAACACTTTTTTAATTTAAAGGTATTTATAGGAGATTTCTTGGGTTATACTATTAATAGACAAGTGATTTGAATAATACTTTTATTATTATTTTATTCATTTTGTTATGTTAAATACATATGGTTCAATAAGAAATAACATAATGGAGTAGTGGTGGACTGGTTTGTGGTGCTTATGTGTTCTTTGAGGTCTTGGGTTCAAAACCCATTTGAGTCTTTTTTTTACAACACTTATTTATAAATAAATACATATGATTCAATAAGAATTAACAAAATGGGGTAGTGGTGGAGTGGTTTGTGGTATATGTGTGTTCTTTGAGGTCTTAGTTCGAAACCCGTTTCAAACATGGCATTTTTTTCCCAACACTTATTTATTTATAAATACATATGGTTCTATAATAATTAATTAACTAAATGGCTTGGTGGTGGAGTGGTTTGTGGTGCATTGTGTGGTTTGAGGTCTCAGGTTTGAAACATTGTTTTTTTTAAACAAATACGAAAAACGCGCAACGCGCGTATGTTTATACACACTAGCTATATGAAATTTCATACGCTTTTGTTGATCCTTATGATGGTCATGGTGTTCGGGTAGAGTTTATTTTCACATAACCATTCACATAATGAGGCGCACCGACACACTTATCCTAAGCACATAGTGAAACAAACCAGTTAACTGTACGGACTCGACTAGTGATTTGGCGGGTGTCACAAAAGCTGAATACCAGAAGCCGCCTTGTATGCTACAATAGCCCAAGATTCCCATCTGGAAGTGGGAACAAATCTCCATGGATTTCATCACGAAGTTGCCCAAGACGAACACTGGTCAATGATACGATTTGGTAATCGTTGATCGACTGACCAGTCTGCGCACTTTTTACCAATCAAGGAAAACCGACAAAATGGAGAAGTTGGCTAAGTTGTACATCAAAGAGATTGTGACTAGGCATGTGGTGCCTGTCTCAATCATTTCTGACCGTGATAGTCGTTTAACCTCAAGGTTTTGGCAATCACTTCAAGAAGCTTTAGGTACTTGTTTGGACATGAGTATGGCCTATCACCCGTAAATGGATGGCCAGAGTGAACGAACGATTCAAACTATCGAAGACATGCTACGAGCTTGCGTGATCAATTTTGATGGAAATTGGGACACACATCTGCCGTTGGTTAAGTTTACCAACAACAACAGCTACCACGCAGTATCAAGGCCGCTCATTTGAGGCTTATACAGACGAAAATGCTAATCTCCATTATGCTAGGAAGAAGTTGGAGACAAACACCTGACTGAACACCGCTGATTCAAGAAATGAACGATAAGATTTTCCAAATCCGAGATCGTTTGAAAGCTGCTCGGGACCGACAGAAGAGCTATGTTGACCGAAGACGCAAACCATTAGAATTTCAAGTTGGCGATAAAATTGCTCTTGAAAGTCTCACCTTTGAAATGTGTACCCCGTTTTGGTCTAGTGGCCTACAAGCTCAAGTTTCCACAAGAGCTAAGTGGTGTTCATGACACTTTTCACGTGTCAAATCTCATGAAGGGTTTATTTGATAAGTCACTAATCATCCCTCCCGAAAAAATTCACATCGATGATCAACTCCACTTTATTGAGGAGCCAATCGAAGTGACAAACTGGAAAGTCCAAAAGTTAAGACAGATTCGAATCAAGCTTGTCAAAGTCAGATGGAATTCCAAGAGCAGACCCAAATTCACTTGGGAACGCGAGGACCAGATGAAACGCAAGTATCCCGCTCTTTTCCCGGAAGCTTCTAAAAATGATGACTCAAAAACAAGGGGAGAATGTGACAATCATCGATTTCTCAGGTCAAGATCCGTACACGCCTTTAAAACTAGGTCATTTTATTCGTGCATTAGACATTATTACATTAACTATGTCATCCTGAGCCTAGTAAAGCCCAAACAATTTCAGGAATTCATTACATTTTCTAACAATGTCCATTTATGCATGCAACATCCGGTTATCCCTAAACAATTGGCAACAAACAAACAAAGCCAATGACACGCGCTACAGAGAGCAACAAAATGTTCAATTATTACGTACAATCGAAAAGACATTACAATATTCAAATTGGAAACTATACAATTCCACACGAAATACGAATATTTATAAATACATTTTTATGAATATCTGACATTTTATTTTATGTGAGTTTTTTTCATGTGTCCAACTCTATCTAGAATACATATGTAGATATGAGTTTTACACAAACTATAAACATATGTATAAACATGGATTTTCACATAATATCTTATGAATCCAAACAATGTTTTCATAATATAATATATATATATATATATATATACACACACACATATGTTATTTAAAGCAAAACAAAACTCTACATATATTATATATACACACACAAACTAATCGAGTTCACATGTGTAGATGTGATTATGTTAAACAAACATATCATGGTATATATATACGATACATATACATTATGTGCGAGTGAACAAGACAAAACCAAATCTATTCTAACATGTATAACATATATACGCGACATGTGTATGTGTGTGTGATCAAAAGTGAATTTATATGTACGTATACATTTATGCGATCTATATGAACATTGAGGGAATCAAAACAAAACTTATACATATACATATATACGAAATGCACATGTGTGTGTAATTGAATCTTGAACTAACACAATGCATATATACTCACATGGTATGTGTGTGTATATATATATATGTGTGTGTGTGTACATTTGAGACAATGTATGCATACACAAACACAATACAAATAACACACCCTAACCTAGGCGTTGCACCAACATAGCATCTTGTCCAACCTCCACCTCTTCCAACACCCATTTGACTTTCTAAACCATCCATTCACTTGCCTAGAAATCAGCTAAGGCAAGTCCAAAGCAGCATGCTTTCCAAAGTCAACACATTATACTAACATGGCTACCTCCTTTTTTACCATCAATCTCTTTGAAAGTTGACTTTCCAAAGCTATGTTAAACCTCCCACACTCTCCTCTCTCTTTTGGTTATTATATAAGGGCTAAAGCCCTTGAATCCCTCACAAGATATCGCTTCTAAACTCCCTAATACACAAAAAACTCTTCTCTTCTCTCTTTGTTCTCAGCTGAACCGAAACAACCCCACCCGACCCCTTTTCATGATCGCAACCGTCGCAATTATATATAAACAAGAGTGCTCAAGCATCTAGAAGCCATATTGGGGAAGCAAACCGCAAGAATTGACCCGTACATCTATAGATACAACCCTCACATGTACATAATACCTTTAAAGCTTATAGTACAACCAAACAATGCACTAAAACTATAAAAAAAAGATAGGTACAACTCATAAAGACCATAGTATAACCCTATATGCATACATAATAACAAATTAGTAAGTACAACCCATACATCTATAAGTACAACCCTCACATGCACATAACACCTTTAAAGCTTATAGTACAACTAAGTAATGCACAAATGCTTTGCTACTTTGTATTACTTAAATTAAATTAAATTAAATTTAATTACTTTATATCATTTTTTTAAATATCTTTAACATAGAGTAAGAGCATATAATGGAGAGTTCAAATGATAAAAAAAATGTTTTGAAATAAGAAAAAGAATAAGTTATATCAGTACGAATTCTCCAATTAATAATTGTATTTAATGTTAAATAAATAATTCATTTTTTGTAACCCTCTAAACTAGTTAAATAAATGAAATTCATAATTCATTTTCAAAATATGTTTTTTTCCAAAACAACCTAATTTACCTTGAAGGATAATTTTGATATGTGTAAGATATATATGTAGAATTAACGAATAATAATCTTGATATGTATATGATAAACGTATGATAGTTTCGATATACGTAGGACGAATTTTTGATATGTGTTAGACAAACTTTTATAATGTGTTGGATAAAGTGTTAATGACTAATTAATTAAAGAGAGAAAAAAGTGTAAGAAAAGTTAAATTATTTAATGTTAACCATTATGTCATTTTTTATTTTTATTCTCATTTTAAGTTTCTTCTCCATTTGATCTTTCCTTGTGCATATATTTTTGTTAAACCAAATGCTTATCTGATCGCCATAGACTAGTAAAAAAGAACCTAATTCTTATATGTTTCACGTTTCACGTTTTTTATTGTCCTTTATTCGACATTGTAGGTTTGATTTCATAATATATTCAAGATACTTATATTATTTTTTGCTAGTCATTGTATTATTCAACGCTATTAATGTTATCTTATATAGCTACTAAATGCTAAAATCTAAAGGGAATATTTTTTTTAATGTCCAACAAACGATATCCCGACTACTTGAGGTACATATTAATTTGGTTACAAAAGCACCTCATACGTTCCTGGGTAGCTAGACCCCATCAAGCCATCAATTTCGAGGAAAACCTTAAGGTAGCGTTTGGTATGCAGGATTGGAAGGCGGAATGGAATGAAACATTACAATGGAATGAAAAAAAAAAAGTGTTTGGTTGGTCAAGGTAATGGAATCATCCATTACCTCCTTCATTCCATTCCCCCAAAAAACCAAGGTAGCGTTTGGTATGATGGAATGGAATGGGGAGTGGAATGAACCATTACGAGGTAATGAAAAATAGTGTGTTTGGTTGGTTAAAAGGAATCGAATCACCTATTAACAAGGCATTCCATTCCCTCAAAACCATTCCATCCACCTCTCATGTTTTTTTCCATTCTCTCCCTTATTCACCTTTACTAAAAACACCATAACCCATCAATCTCACCACCAACCCACCACCGCCGTCACCACCCACCACCGCCGTCACCACCCACCACCGCTGCCGTCACCAACCCACCACCGCTGCCGCCACCACCCACAATCGTCGCCACCAACCACCGCCACCCACTACTTTCACCCACCCACCCACCACCTCCACCCACCACCTCCACCACACACCGTCACCAACTCAACTCCGTCACCCACCTACCCAGGCCACCACCACCGTCACGCACCACCTACCACCATCGCCACCACACCACTACCTACCACCATCACCACACCCCACCATCATCGCCATCCACCTCCACCCATCGCCATCTTTGCCACCACCGTCGTCGCCACCCACCACCATGATACCGCCACCAACCACAACCCACCACCACCATCGCCATTACTCACAATTGTGCCCAGCCACCTTCAGAGCCATCCGCCTCCACCTTCCACCGTCGCCACCACTGCTGCCGCACCACAACCACCACTGCTAACGCCATATATCACCACCACATCATCACCGCCATTGAACACCACCTACACAGCCACTCACACACCGATTTTATTCCATCGTCTTTTCCTGCCTATCTGACCACAAAAAGTAATGTTTTTGTTTCATTCCCACATGGCAACCAAACAGACTTGGAATGGTAATGATCCATTCCATTACCTTGTCCATTCCATTACCTCGTCCATTCCATTCCATTACCCCATACCAAACAGAACCCCAAATTCATTTCATCCATCCCCCCTGTTTTTTTTCCATTCCATTCCTTTGTCACCCTTCATTAGCACCAAACCGCCACTACCACCCATCGCCACCCACCACTTAACGCCACACCGACCACCGACTGCCGCCACCCACCGACCACCACCACTCTCCGTCACCGACCACCGCCACCGCACACTGTCGACTACCGCCATCAAGACCACCCCGCCACCCACCACCAAAGCCATCGACCACCGCCACCCACCACGAAGCACTGACCGCCACCACCGGACACTCTCCGTCACCGACACCACCACCAACCGCCACCTCCACCACCTACATCGCCACCCCCACCAAGCAAAGACCACCCACCACCGACACTCTCCGTCAACCGACATGGATCGACCATCACCACCACCACCATCCATCGTTGCCGCCGCTGTTGACCACACCGTTGCCGCTAACCACGACCGACACCACCCACCGACCACCACCTCCGCCACCATTAACCGCCGGCACCCACTATTAACCGCTATCGCCACCACTCACCACTGCAGGTTTATTTCTAAGTCTTTTCCTACATACCAAACAATACAAAGTAATGATTCATTTCATTCTTACGTGGTAACCAAACAAGACCATGGAATGGTAATCATCCATTTCATTCTTTGTCCATTCCATTCCCTTATCCATTTCATTCCCTCGTCCCATTCCATTACCCCATACCAAACAGACAAAAGGATAATTTTGATATGTGTAACATATATATGTAGGATTAACGAATGATAATCTCAATATGTGTAGGATAAATGTATGATAGTTTCGATATATGTAGGATGAATTTTGATATGTGTTAGATAAATTTTTATAATGTGTGGATAAAGTGTTAATAACTAATCAATTAAAGAGAGAGAAAAATGTAAGAAAAGTTAAAGTATTTAATGTTAACCATTATGTATTTTTTTCTTTTTAAATCTCATTTTAAGTTTCTTATCTTTCATCTTCCGGTGTAATATATTTTGTTAACCCAAATGCTTATCTAATCGCCACAATACTACAATAGACCAGTAAAAAGAACCTAATTCTTATATGTTTTCACGTTTTTTATTGTTCCTTTATTTGACGTTGTAAGTTTGATTTCATCATAATATATTTATTCTAGATACTTATATTATTTTTTGCTAGTTATTGCATTATTCAAGGCGATTAAAGTTGTCTTTATAACCAATAAATTCTAAAATCTAAAGGGAATATTTTTTTTTTAATGGCGAATAAACGATGCCGACTACTCGGGGAATCTACTAATTGGTTTACAAAAGCATCTATACGTTCCTGGGTAGCTAGAACCCACCAAGCCACAGTTTCGAGGAAAACCTGACCCCTTTCAACCCGCCAGTAAAACACGACAGTAGAAAATGAGTAAAACTCAGTGGGTTCAAGGATCAAACCTGACACCTTAAAGAAACTAAAGAGAATATTGAAAGGGTGGGGGCTAGAGGGAATATTGAAGGAATAATAAAAAGTAAATTCAAGAAACGTGATAATCTTTAGTTCATGTGTAGTGGTGGGGGGTTATGGGTATTAAAATATTAAAAAGTAAATAGAAAGAAGGTTATGGGGCTTTATGGAAAAAAGAGGGTGTAGTGGAAAGGGGGGTTATGGAGCTTTATAAATGATTGGGTAATCATTGGTTAATTATTCTTTTCTTATTTAAATAATAATATTAAAATAGTTTAAATAATATTTATTAATAATAGTAAAAATTATAATAAAAATAAAAAATTTAAACTGAAAGTTTATTAAATTAATAAAATAATAACAAAAAAATTTTTAATATTAAAAAATAATATTTATTAAAAAATAAAAAAAATTTTGAATTTCAAACGGTTACTGTTCCAAACCGTTTGAATTTCAAACGGTTTCCCTCCTATTTCAAAACGTTTGAATTTCAAATCCCCCCCCCCCAACGTTTAAAATTTCAAATTTTGAATTTCAAACGTTTTCCCCCCAAACGGTCCATATTTCTAACCCTATAATACAATACCAAAACTCATTCTCAGTCACAACTCCTCCTCTCAAAGCAATGAATAATATGGGTGGGCGGTTTTGCACCAGGAGTGCCGGACCGTCTAATCTCAGGCAGTACTCTCGCCGGAGCCGGGCCGGGGCCGTCACCCCGGTGACTACCATTCTCCTCCTCCTCTTCCACAACATGGTTCTATCCTCCTCCTCTCCTGTTGCTGCACAACCAACCTTCACTCCTCCTCCTGTGCTGCACAACCAACATTTCCTCCTCATCCTAAA